>JASMMZ010000002.1:37741812-37840770 GCA_038502455.1 Anisogramma anomala
GCGATGACACTGCGGGGCAGCTGTGGCAGAACGAAATATACCCATGGCCGCCTACCTGCAAGCTGCCTTTAGCACGCCACCACAAGCAGTGGAACAAACGGAATGGACCGTGTCAGACCCCTGGGGGGGAGGAGGGGCCGTGCAGCAGCAGTGCATGATGGCCGGCGGCCATTTGCTGCTGCTGAAGATAATGGCCCCTCTCTCGCCATCCCAGCCTCCTGTGACTGACCCTGTTGTTGCATGCTCATCACGTTGCCCACAAGTGGCAATGCTGGACACAGGGCTCCATCGACGGGACCGCAAGCGAAGTTAAAAAAGAAAAAAAAAAAAATCAACGGCCCTGTACCAAATTCTATAGTACTTTGCAAATTGACAAGTACCAGGAAACGCGATATCGTAGACATTTTGTGAGGCCACGGTGATGCAGTGTGTAGGGCAAAGTAGCCTGCATTATTTGTTGGTGTTGCAATGTAACGTAACGTGCGTTGTAAAGGCAAACCACCAAAATAGCCAGAGGCTAACCTCAGTGCCAACGGCGCACAAACTATGTGCAGTTGCAGGGGTTTGGCGCGTGGCTACACGTTTTTTAACTACAATATATATATAAATATCTTTGAACGGGTTTACTGTATTCGCTACATATTTGTAACTGATGGTTATGTAGGGCGTAACTATGTTTATGAACCACTAAGAACTTTCCAAGTTTTTTTCACCTTTGTATGTGTAAAGAGGCTGCATTTATTGAAAAACTACAAGTTTTATAGGAACCCTTCGCGGTATTATTTTCAACCCTTCTACATGAAAAAAAACTCAATGAATCAAAACTCGACATCGTTCAATAGCAATTAAATTAAACGCAGACAAAATATAAATTTGAACACAATAATTTAATACTATATATATTGATTCTAAATATGTGTTGGAATAGCAGACAATTGCAGTCAAGTCAAGTCAACTATATTTACAGTTAGTTGACTGTACTGACTGTAAATTGACTGCAAGTCTAGTGCAGCAGGTGCCCACTTCAATGTGGGGCACAGGCCAAAGCAGTTGGCCATACAAAGTAGCGTGCAGACCGGCTAGCGGTCTGCCAAACTGAGAAGTAACTCATCACCACTTTCACTGCAGCACCAGTTACTTCGACCACAGAGATTCGAATCGACTACGTTGCAACGATAAAGGCCTATCATAAGGTAGGCCTACCAACAATATTTATAATGATAACTGTAGTCAAAAACCGTTCTAAATAAATTATATTAGTAAGGTTTTCAATGAAATGGAATTTTAAGTAACGATATTTATTTGAATCAATTGTGATCAATATTAATAATATTGTTATAAGCTGGTTGCTACCTAGGTAACCAGGGGTCTAATCTTGTCCATATGCATAACCTGTTATTTGACTGGCTCACAACTTATGGTTCATTTTACTAAAGCAATTTGGTATTATTGACTTTCTTTTTCCCTCTACTATCTATTAAGTATTCTAGATTGTAATAAACTTTTATTATATGATATTTTATAATTTCGTTCTTTTATATATAATACTTGATTTCTTTTTACTTTCGATAATATTTTAGTTATTTGGGAACAATTATTATCTAAGACTATATTTTCCTTTAGGATATATATTATTACAATTATTAACGACATAACCCTTTCATATTTTATTTACTCACAGCTTTAAACTATGGTTCAGGACGCTGTAACCATTTAGAGGAAGTAATTGAATGTTGAAATTTGTATAGAAAACTTGCAGAACGTCATATCTCTTACATTTATTCGTTTTTCAAAATTATGTGCTACGATAATAACTTTTAACAGGTTAATATTATTAGTGCTGTAAAGGCTTTAATATTTACCTACAATAATATTACAGCTATACGGGTTTTTGATAAGATTTATGTGGATTTGTTTAGAGACTACAACAATGACGACGATAATAATCTTAATAATTCAAACGTTTTATATACTTTGCATAATCAAGGTATATCCTGTATTTAATAAATTCACTGGTGGTAAGGTTGAGGTTTCTTTTCAGGAGACGATTAACAAAATAGTAATACAAAAACCACTTTTTTCTGGTGGTAAAGTTGATAGTTTTTATATTTTTATTGATTTCATGACTTTATGAAAATGATTTTAGAAAATCAACATATTTATAACGGTAATAGCGGTTATTGGAATCCATATCACAAGTTTAGAATTGTAGGGTTGATGTACATAGAATTTTCCATAAAAGAGGAACGAGGAAAGTTTAAACTGCTGGTATAGTGGAGGCTATTATTATGGTAGAGTTAGGACAGTATTACAGTTAGCCCGTGCGTTGTTTTTTGTGCAATAGCATTTGCGCCCAGAACAATACTTTGTCTTCACATCGCATTTTTTTTCAAAGCACGTAAAAATAACTCAGGTCCTGAAAAGTCCTCACTAAAATCCAATTAAGGTACTTGATAGTTCCAAATTTTATCAAAATTTCCAATATTTTCGATTTTTAATGTGTTTGATGAATTAGTTCCATGTAAAGCCTTATGGTTCCATGATATATCGTTGAATAATATGGTTAAGTATGAGGGTTTAGCGTACGATTCGTTTCGAAATGGGGGTTTCAGATATGATAAAATTTAAAATGTGGTTTTTATTACTTTCGAATGTATTGGTTTAATTAAGTAATATTTATATATAGGGTTCTTGTTATCAATTTGATGTTTAGGAATAAAAATTGAATTGTTTGTATCGTTATTAGTATTGTTGAGGTTGGATTCGATAGGCATTTGGTAAGGTTTAATAGGTTTTTATAGAAAACGTTGTGAAGGTTTGGTATTTTCAACTTCGCCCAGTAATAGTAATTATAAATAGGTTGGTGGGTTGAGTTTACCCGGATTAGTCGTGTAAAATCGTTTGAAAATATTTTCGTAACATTTTAAATTAGAGATTGGTTGTTATATAAGGGCGTCGTGGCGTTATTTACTGGGGTAATTAAAGTATCTTTATTATATACCATAAAAATATCTTTAAGTTTCTATGTTTTTACCTCTTTTTATGTGTTATAATTTTCCCTAAGATTTTATCAAGTGTATACTATATTTTTGCTTTGTTTAAAAGTCGTTAGATTGATAGTAGTCCAATTAAAATTCATAATGTTCGAAAAAACATGGAATACGAGGAATATTTTTATCGTATGGAATAGTAGGAGAAAATGATTTTAATGATGAGGTTCAATAATTTAACAGAGTTTTGTTTATTCATTATTAAGTGTACAAATAGATTTCATTGGTTTTGGATGTTGAAAATCAACTTAAATCTCATTATCAATTTGATATAAGAGAGTAACAGGTTTTTAGATGTTGGCGTTGGTTTTATAACTTATCATGAATCACACGGTTAAAACTTTCAATTTTGTGATAATACGGTTCAATTGTACGGTGGTATTATTAATATAAATAAACTCCTTCTTAAGTAGGGACGTCAATTCAGGCGATATAAGCTATCAAGATTCAACGATTACATATAGGTTTGAAATATAGTTAGCGAAAAATGGCGGTATTAGCTATTTTTGAAAAATGATTATTAAAGGAACACTTTGTTTAATGTAACGTTTGGAATATTATCCTACATTTAATTTATATAATTCTATAGGTATTATTGGACTATAACGTTACCTCCCGGATTTAATTGTTAGTCTTATGGTAGAAAGTTACCACAAGTTTAAGCGTTATCCCTAAACGTTTTGATAGGTGTCATAAAAATTTGGAGATAAATTAGAACCTTTGGTTTAAAATAGTAATTTTGGGTATCCATAAATGTAGTAAATCCTCCTTATCAAGGTTCCAATTTTTCCTCAGTAAACAGGTTAAGTACGGGAATAAAATTATAGAGTTTAATTAAGTGATGAACTATAGAAATGAAACATTGAAAGGTTCATTCCTAATTAAAGGACAGTGGTAATGAGTTAATGTAATTTGCAGAAATTTTAAATTAAATTACAAAAGATACAGATGAAACTTATTAAAATTTATAAGACGCGGTATGCAATGTTAGTGGACGATAACGAAACTAATAGGTTTGAACGTATCCTCCTACAATTTAAGTAAATCTAGGCTCTCAATAATTACATTAAATTCAACGAATAATTTCATACGGTTGAAGTGGCTGGAGCTAGCCGCGTTATAATATTTTTATGAAACTTAAATTTACTATTTCTCATTTTTGAGTATGAAAAACTTTCCGTGATGGAAAATTTGGGTGTTAAAAAACATAAAGTTCTTATAAACAGCATGGATTTTTTTTCTTCGGTAGTTGAACACTAAGCTTAGGCAATATTATTCTTTGAAGTAGGGACTATTCAATGAATAAACTCGTCATTTTATAAGCTATGTTAATTAGATTATCTGGAAAGCTTTTTCTTTTGTAAAAAGAGCTATAAAGCTAAGTTTTAAAGAGTTACAAATATCCTGAAGAATTTTGAGGATGTTTTTTTTTTTTTTAAAAAAAAAAATATAGTGTAAATGATCAATAGAACAATATAAGTAATGGAGGCTTCATCATTATAAAAGTAATTGAAAACGTTATAGCACTAAACCTCTCTGAAAAATACATTACATTTTCGAAATATAATACGATTTTTGTTCAAGTTAAATTTTACAAACCAATCGTTTAACTTCTAACTTTCATTATACATCTGAATTGCCATTTTATTGAATTATTAAGTGATACGCATGTTAAAACCTGGTTAAAAATTTGAATTCATATATTTAACGTTAAATAAAGGCTTTGGTTGTCATTAACTATTAAAGATTTCAATAATAGGTAATAGTTTTCAAGGGGCTTATGGTATCGTGAAACTTAAATCTTCATTCCTTAAAAAAAATTAATAATAACAAACAAGTCTTTATCATAAATCTCGTAATTATATTCTTAAGCTTTATATTCCGCATATAAACAGGTAATTAAACGTAAACGGCTATCGTATCCGTATGAGAACAAAACACTGTTTACTAACCAATTAGAAAAATGTATTACAAAAACAGTACATTTATTATAATTAAATAAGTTAAAGATAGTGTCATGAGTCTGATTGTCACTGAATATACTGCACTTTATACGAGCTAACCCTATCTCTGGCCCAAACACCATATTAGTAGTCACAACTCTACTAATAATTTGAAATTTATCTCTTTCCTCTATATAAACAAATTCTCGTATATTTACCATAATCATGTCTATTTTTTTGGTAATGTCATAATTGAATTTGTTTTTAAAACGGCCAAAGATTATTTTTATTGCCGTAAAGAAGACATAAGTATCCAAGAAATCCAGAAATACAGCCAATTGCCATACTATCGCCTAAACTATCAATGTAAACAACCTGCGAAATTTCACTTGTAAAATATTAAGATTTTAAGCCGCTAGAATCATCAGCTATCGCAGTTCTTGAAGTTGAACTTGTTGAAGTAATTTTCATTCCTTTAGCCAGTTTAACTAGTTCTTTTCAACCCGTTCAATCGGCTGTACCTGTAAAACACCACGACTTTCAAGCCCTTAAATTACGATGTTGGACATAAAAGATCTACTAAAAATGTATATATTTGTACCAGCTCTTCCGGCCTCCCCTATATCAGACAATTAAAAAATATACCTTCACTTTTTATGAAGCCTTTTGTCATAATTTACATTAAGTTGCATGTATCTACCTATATTTCAACACCGGCTTTCAAAATAACTCCAAACTGTGTAAATTTTCAAAACCAAACAACTCCTTCGTTATCGACTTTTTTTTATGTTTTAAATGATATTTATGTCAGTATAAAAAGCTTTCAACGAATATATATATTGTTATGGTTTAAAACCACTACAATTGATTCAAAGACAACAATAACCAAGTGTAAAATCTGACCATACTTCTGATTCAGGCTTTGGATTACCGTTTAACCTCTATAGTTGTTATTAATCCTAACCATTGAATAATAAAAAACCCCTTTAAGTTTACGGGTAAAAGAACGAACATAACCAAGCTTTATTTCGTCCTTTAAAATTTTGAGGGTCTCCTAGAGTGTTATTGTTCCACTAATAATATCTTTTTTCCCTTAAAATTCATTGACGGCTGAGCTGCGGCTTTTAAACTTATTTACGTGTCCTTCGTCTTGAATAGTACTTTTTAAATAAACTTTAAGACTAGCTTCAACACCATTTCTAAAAACTCGTACGAATTTCGATGTTAAGATTGACCTATAGTCAACAACTGCTGCTAAGCTTTCAAAACTTATAATATTGAATATAATCTAACCCTGTTCGCTAACTTCGAATTTAAAAAACTTCAGATAGCTGGTTCGTTCTTTTCTATCTTTAACTCCAAGCTTCACATATTAAGTCGAAGTTACAATAAGTTAATATCGTAATTTTTTTAATATATACAAATTAATACTACCACGAAAGTTTATCAAATCGGATGAAACGTTAAAGGTGAGCTCGCTTTTGACAATGAAAAAGTTGGATGATCTTTTATGAAGGAATGTTAAACGGTTTCGAAAAAGTAAAATATATTGAAGAACTGCGTTAGAATGGGTATTATAGCGGCGGTAACGTTTTAAATAATTTAAACTTTAAACTAGTTCAATATTAGTAATACAAAGTTTCCACTTCCCCTATTTCTTCCCGTAAAATGCGACTTTATAGATTTGAACCGCTTCAATGTCGCATTTAACCAATAATTAATTTTAAAAGTTTGACTACTATAATAACCAATACTCTGTTAGCCCTATAAACCTCAATTACGATATTTAGTTTGTTGCTGTTACTACTCATAACCCTCTTTACATCTATAGAAGTGTTGACATCTGGGATCGCGGAAGTTACGGCAATTGTTTTTTTCTTCTTGGGTTTTAAATCGTGTATATATAGTATTATGTTCGCGTAGTGCTAACTGCAAAGTATCGTACTTGCTGCTACGAAATATACCTGTAGATACCGGCGGAAAGGATCGTAACGAGAGACTGATAGGGCCGGTATAAGCCGCTGTAATCCTACGACATCCCTTCAATCAAGATCTTAGGATGCCTCACAGTTTAGAGACCCGAAAGCGTATAAACTGTAGCTCTGGTCGAGCCGTGAAAAGCGGCCATCTTAGTCCATATCTGGCGCTTGCTCGCGCCAGGTATATGAGTTTACGGGCCCTTCAAAAGGAGGAGGGCCCTGTAAAGCAAAATTGTAAGGTGAAAGCCCGTGTGAGGGGCGTAAGTAAAACGCGTGTGCAATAGTGTGTGGGCGTCACGAGGTGTGTTATAGGCGTTTCTAGGGGGGCATTATGGTAACTATAACTAGAATAACTTTAATTACCGCGTTAGCGTTGCCATAGCCCCTAGTAATGGTACTAATTGAACAATTTATAGCGTCGTTCAAACTTAATACCGTTTCAATAACCAATACGATAGCAGATATCCTTACAGTAACCAGTTACGTACTATTTATGAAGAAGTTGACATCTTTAACCCTGGCTTAGCCTAATTTATTAATAGCGACGTAAAGTTTATAATGTTAACGATAATTAAATTTCCTCTGCCTCTAATATCCCCTACGGTTATAACTAGAAAGAAAGTTAAAACCCTAAAGATAGTTGTATTTATAGGTTAACTTGAAAGAAATAATATAATAAAACTATTTGACTAAAAACCTTTCTTTTTACTAAAAGCCTACTTTACTCATATGAGGTAAATAGAAAATATTCCTCAAATCGGTGTACTATTTTCCCTACATAATTCTATCCTGTGATTGTTACCATTTTAGTTGATTTAGGTTGTACATTATACGGTTTTATGGATCGATCCTTCGTCCATTTATTTTGCTCTCGTCTCCATCGCTTACCAATGTAACAATTATCAATATTGGAAGATGGTAAGGCAGCAAATATCATCACGAAGTTCATTATCTTTTCTGTAGATTGCGGACTATATAATGAGAGGAAAATCTTTTTTTATATTGACTAAATGGCAAACAATCTCCTATTATATGACTTGCTATAGTTTTAACATTACGACTTCATTATCAATTGATTGAAAATAACCTTCAACTATTATTTTAATCTTTCTTACGTTCATCACTTCTATTACAAACATTTTTCAATCATTTTCATTATTACTTATTTTAATTCGGGGGATTATAACAAGATTATTGTTTAATTTTATAGAGTTCAAGGGTTTCATAATAAGGAAATATAAATCTTTTACCGTTATTCAATGCGAAATTCTCTACTTGAGCGAATACACAGGAACTTTTTTTAAGAAAAAAACCTATGGAATCCCGTTGTCCACGTAGGAAAATGACATTATAGAGGTTTACATATTTTATAGATTGCAATACTAAGGAATCTACTAATTTTTCTGGCGTAAATAAGCCGATTTATGGCCGGCCGTACGTTGAGGACGCATCTGAAGACCCGGGCGCTAGCGATAGCGTATTCCCAAGTTAAACGGAGTTCTTGGCCTCGAAAATGAAAAATATAGGGCCAAAGTTTAATGTAAATAGTTGTCGTAATATTTACGTTACGAATGTTCAATAAAACATACATTAATATTTAATAAAGTTTGAATTTTACGTTCAACAAAATTTGATGCCTAGTGTTAATTATTATCGTATTTTTTAAATAAGTGATACTGTTAATACCTAATTATATCCAATATTTAAACCCATATTTTTATATAAGTTAAGTCAAGTGATAAATAGCTCACAACAACCATTATAAAGATTTATTCAGATATCCTTTCGCTCATTATCCACTTTAGTCCCATAACCCTACAATAACTAGGGGATAAACCCCTTCCTCTGCCTCAATATGGAGAATAGTAAAGCAACCAACGTTCTAAATTTTGAAAGTATTGTTAAAGGCTAACGTCAGTTCTTGAGAATTTGTTTGCTATTAATCAAATAAATTCGAGAAAGATTAGTAGTATACTAGCTCCTATCTTTATTATTATTGGATTATTGAAAATAATATTGGGAGGTTTTTGAAGATAAAATCAAAGGTTTTGAATGGAAATATTAAATAATGGATATTGAAATGCTTGCGACCTTAAACGGTGTTTTTTTTTTTTTTTTTTTTTTTGCTTTATATCAATAACGACTCATTATTTAGCCGATTTTAAGATTTGAAAATTAATACCCGGCCGCAACCCCTTTTCTTTTAAAAATCAGCCGTCTAAATGAAACGATCTCAAAGTCGTATGGAATTGATTCAACAACTACTTTTCGAAAAGTGAAATCAAAGAGTTACATTTTCATTACGACACATTATTACTGTTAGCTACCAAGCTTGGTGTAGGAGTCCACATTTATCAATATCATTACGGCTTTAATAATGTTATCATAAAAAATATTAATTGATCCATACAATCCGAAAAATATTAGAAATCTTTACTGGCGTAATGAATAATACGAAATTGGACGTTATTCACGTTTTTAAAAATGTATTCATCACTAAAGGAAAATTAAAATACAACCTTTATCATTGGTTACAGTTGATAAAACAAAGTTGGTAATGACTTCTAGATTTGCTAACATAGCAATATAATATTATATAATATTAATGACATTTTGTGAGATCTCATACACTCGATTTTTATAGCTTAATGTGATAATATATCAACATATTTCAAATGCTGCAACAAGTATCACTAAAATATTTTCGAAATGATCATATGTTTTGATGAAATCAATTTTAGAATCGAGTTGAACGGATAGTAAGTTCAAACATTACGAGTTAAATACTTCATTCAGTTATGGCCCCGAAAATTATCAATATAAATATAAATGAGGTTCATGTTGGAATAGTATTACATGCAGTGCAATAGGTCAACTTTACTTAAAGTAAAATTGACTGTACTGCAAGTTGAGTATATTGTTTGTGGACTTACCGCATTGGATGTAAGTCGAGTGCAGTACGATGCACTTTACACTAGAGCATGGGCCAAGTAATTAGCCATAAAAATTACTATGCAGACCGGTTAGCGGTCTGCCAAACCTAGAACAATATATCCATCACTTGAACAATGTAATACTACTGTTACTTCGACCGATTTAATTGACAACGTTGTAACGATCTAAGGCCCTACTAATACTGATTAGTAATTATTTAGTTAAGCACAGATTAGCTAATTAGAAGAAGAGGCTACTTTCCGGTTACGCTTTACGGCTACGGCGGCTAGAGTAGAGGAAAGATTCTTACGAAAAGCCTCTATTAGTATTGAACCAGTTCACAACAGAAGGAAAACAGAAAAGACTTTTTGGTTTGCGTCAGTACACAACGGTAATCTGGAAGTAAGCGATGGTATTGCTACTTAAAACACCAAGAAATCTTTATCAGATTATTCTTAAAAACGTTGAGATTGATTGTTAGAAGTCTCAAAGTTCGGCAAGTTAGCAAACGGCTAAGTTAGTACTATTACAGGTGTTATTACTATAATAAAAACGACTAGGGTCACACGCCAAATAACCTATAATAATAAACGACCTTCGACCTTACCCTTACACCAAACCTTTGCCCCTACTTCATTTTTTTCACTTTCCTCACGCTAATTCAATCGCCAAGATCTCTTTTTTAAACGAAAACATCAAGAATCGTTAAGTTTCGCCAAGAAAGCCACGTCGCGCGACCCAACGCCATATCGCCAAGTTTCAACGCAACTTTACGCCAAAACATCAAGTCCCTACACCCAAGATCACTAAATATCTCTCCCTACACGCCCTACAAGTCCTACACAAGCTAAAACATTAAGACATATATAGTTAACGATTACTTTAAAGCTATTATAGACCCCGCTAGGAAAGAAACAGTTAGAGCCCTGAGAACTACTTTTATTAAGTACTACGATGAAAACCTTTGGATACTGGATATCGATAAAAACTTAACGAAAAAAAACACCTTAATAACTTCGTTAAATATTTTATTATTAAGTACAATAATATACAAAACCCTAATCGTGTTTTTAATCAATATGTCGACTTTTTCGACAACTGGACTATTAGCATATAGAAAGTAATTTAAAAAGGGTTTAAGTTAAGGCTTAAGTCTCAACTGGAAAAACGAGGGATTTATGTTTAAGCATAAGGTGCCACGAGGCTAGCATAAGCCCTTTTAGACCTATCCCAGCTTGAAGAATGCCTTAAAGATCCACGACCTAAGGAAAAGGGTGTTAAAAAAACTCAACGCCCCTATACACGATTTTAGAAGACCTCTCTTTTACCCTTAGCCAAATTAAGCTTCTTTACGTGCTGACGATAAGGAACTTGTTAACCTTCTTGGCAGTTCAGCACCTTCACGTAATAACGTAGAATACGCCCTCAGTAGTGACAGAGCGCGTGAAGTAAAAGCTGCAAACTCGGCTAAAATTATTGACATCGGCGCTCTTTACCAGTTAAATGAGCAAAATCGTTAAGTCTCCTAAAGCCTTTAGGTTCCCCTTCCCCCTTAAAATTTTACTCAAAATCGCCAAACCTATCAAGAACCTTCCTATATCAAATTTACCTATACGCGAAAGCCTACCACAGGTTTTACCACAGGACTTTACCCTTCGGGACAGGCAACTAGCAATTACCTTTAGTATCGTGTCTTGAAAGCTCTACGGCTTAAACTGTTAGGAAATAGTAATTAAGATTAGGATAACTATCGAGACCTATCCCCAAAATCTATTAGGATAGTTAATATTAACTAAAAACTCCTTACGGATTTCGCCAAGATTTGGAACGATGTAGAGAGGTATAACGAAAAACCTTACAACTTTTTTAATACTACGATAATACCTTTTTTAAATATATATAGGTGAATAAAGGTTTCTTCTTTAGGTTTTTACCTATTGTTTCCCGGAATCCTTACAGGGTATGTCAAGGATTATTACCTAACCTTCCTCACCCGAGCCATGATGTTTCGCGAAATTTATAACAGTATAAAGGGCTACTTCGAATACGACGTTCACCTTACGCAATACTATACAGATTGAGACACTACGAGTTGAGCAAAGATAATAGTTAAAAATGAAAACGAGGAAATACCGATGGATATACTCAACCAGATGATTGACAAGTTAATTCTATACTAGAAAGAAATAGGGAAATCGTATGTTGATGAAGCCACACTTTGCAAATAGGTACGGGCAGCAGTTATAGGCGTTAACGAGTTCAAATACGCCTTATAACACCTAAATGCCACTTATAAAAGCTTTTTTAACTAATTACGTTCCTTACTCGTTACTATAATAACACGTGTACCACTAAGCCGGCAACTTTCCTAACATAAATAAAGAAGACCTTACGGTAATTAATTACGTCAATCGTAAGTATAGCTATAATCCCTCCTAACTCCTAAAGATTGGCCTATCGAATATAAACTAAAGGTAGTAGTTACGTTAGCATTGATAAAACCAAGATTTAAGCGCACCTATTAACCATAAGCACTATCGTTACAATAGTGGTAAAAGATATTAAATTTATAGTAAGTTTAGCTATTAGTTAACTCGACACTCATTTATTGAGCGAAACAATAAAAAGTTAATATACTATATACAGTAACCCAACAGTTTTAAATAGGACTACTTAAATTATATCGTAGACTTCGAAGGCGATAAGTCAATTAACGGCGACAATAGACTCAAACAGATTAAGTGGTATAAAAATACTGTTTTTGATGAGGCCTAGTAATTAGCCGACCACGCCTTTTTATATTGTTTAGGTGATAAAGACCCTTACCTCTACCTTAATTAAGCTCTTAACCCCTCGTATACCTTTGACCTTCGCGATTGTTACGTTAACTATAAGTTTTAAGGTATTATGCTAGATATTAAGTCAATAAGGTACTTAATAAAAAGCTATTCACAATACGTGATATTATGGAGGGAAAATACTATAGTTATTAAGATTGATCGTTATGATACTGGTAAGGTTAAAGTTAACTTTAAACTAGGCAAATAACTATCGTTATTAGGGATAATGGTAATTTAAATTGTTGTAAAAGTAATTAAGCATTATATTCTTAAGTTTACTACCGCTTTTTTTCGTTGCTTAAAGAATATTAAAACCCTTAGCATTAACGTTGACGTTAATGTAAACGAATTGGTCGAAAATGGCTAAATGTTTTTACTCGCCGTTAAGTAAGGGCACCTATAATTTCATCTTTAAAGCCTGAAAGTAGTAATATTAAACTTAACAGAGTCGGAGATACGTTAATTATACCATCATTTTGACTACGTAGCTGTTAATAAGCTATATTAAGCCCCAAAGTTTATAAAGTATAAAAATATGGAATACTTTACCTTAAAACCTAATAAAAGACTTTATTGCCATTGCGAAACGTGTGTTGAAGCCTCCCATAAATTTAAACTTATATTGAAAGACTACAAGTATTTTAATTCCTAGATTTTTATCAATATATTTTACTTTAATAACAAGTTTTCTTTTCATATCATTAATTTTTCAACCTTTTTGTAGGGGACTAAGTTTTTAAAATCCCTTTCGATAAAATATACATAGGAAACGTTGGAAAACTATAGATTAATACGTACCTGTGTCTACTTAACATCGTCGTTTTCGATATTGGTATTAAATTTACGGCGGCGAGGTTTTTAAAAGATGTTAAAATAATGAGTATTTCATGTAAATAGGTACCTATAAAAATCTATTGAAGTATTAGAAAGATTGAAAAGGTATACGTATTACTTCACCGAATATATAATATTTTTACGTTGGAAATTAAAAGCTTTAAGGACCTCAAGGCACGCCTATAGATAGTAGTGAAAAACCTAAACGATATTGTATGATTTAACGGCCTAGTGTTAATGCTATTAGTTTTTAGAGCGTATTTACACCTGACTATTTAATCTCCACCTTTAATAATTATTTAAAAGTGTAATGCGGCTTACAGAAAATCTTTGAGGTAATTAAGAATGTAATCGGCACGTCGTTAGGTTAATAATACCCTTAACACTAGAAACGGCCCCTTAATAATCGACGTATTTGTTCTGTCGTTACAAATTAAAGTTTTCGTATAGCGGGAGCCGGGAAAATAGAAAAGCCTATAGAGGATATTAAGTATCATAAACTTTGAAGTGGTTATTAAAATTACTAACAGTCTTGTATTTGTCCCATTTACTTAGGTTAGGCTCTATATTAGGGTTACTAACAATAAAGACTTCTAAGTAATGAACGACCGAGCTAATACGAACCTCCTTTATCTATTATTGACAAGTCGATAGGACAATGCCGACTCGGACGACCCCCCCAAAAAAAGAATATTAAAACGGAGAAATATATACTGGGCCGTATTAATAATACTATTAAGGTAAGTAAAATAAAGAAGGATAAATAAGACCTGGTATTAAAGCTTCGAATAAAAAGGATTATTAAGACCTTCGGCAAACCTTTTGAGAAAAACGATAAGGTTGAGATTCACGGCCTACTAATTCGAAGGGTTATATAATTCTTATCGAAGACCTATTTTAACCTTTAAGACATGAACGGTATGATTTTGAAGTAGAAAATTATTTACAAAATTAAAAGTCAAACTATAGGGCGGTCGTAAGAAAATTTACGCCTAATTGGTTAAGAATATGGTAATAAGAGTAAGAATTAAATCCTTACTTAGTCGTCAACGATTTAAAATATTAGTTAGCGTTTAATAGTCGCTTTACTAGTAAGTTTATTGACTAAAAAAAGGAAAATGTACGTTTAATAGCCGTAATATAACGTAAACTTATACGTAATTAACATCGGACCTATGAAGAATCGTATTACTAAAGTACCATAGGAATTACGCGTTATTTACCCTTCGGAAACGGTAATACAATGTATTAAACCACTATATGGAATAGTTAATATAGGTGTTTATTAGTTTTTAACCTATTAGTCGTTCTTTAAATTACGGTTAGGGATAAAGTTTTTAATAAACTACCCGTGCTTGTTGGTAACGAAAAAGAGGAAGTTCGGCGTAATGGGCATATAAATTAACGATACCCTTTTTATCGGAACGGCTGGCTTTATAGTATCGGAATATCAGGCGATTAAGGACTTTAAATTCTGAAATTGTAAGCCAGTAATAACGTTGACTAAAGGCAGTTAACTTGACTTTAATGAATCGTTAATCCGTATACTTAGTGTTAATACCAGTTTTAGTTTTCGCCAAAAGGTCTAGGATACTATTGTAATTACAATCGATAAAATTAATGTAACCAAAGTTTAACGGTACTTAGAGTAACGTATTTAGAATAGTTATATTACTACTTTATATTAACTGAAAGCCTTTTATAACCTCTTTATTATGGTATAGGTATAAAGGTTAACGAATAAGAACTTTGACCGGCTAAATAAAAGGTTCGAGTAGTAGATGCGGAATCTGGACTACAGGATTAATATAATTTTGATAGACTTATCGAAAGCTAAGTTGATAATTTTTATGAGTAGGTTCTTCATAAATAACACGGACTTATTTTTACAAATCGGTCTTTTAATAACTTTTGTTAACGAAGATAGGCAGGAAAATCTGTTTAATATAATTGGCAGTCTAATTTACTAAACTTCCGTTAAATATAAAAGGATTATATGAAACGTGTTAACTTCAGAGGTCTACAGCATAATAGCAGGTTTTAACGTAAGTATGAAACTATGGAAAACCCTTAACCTTAATACTAGGTAGTTAAAGATTTTATTTATCTCGGTGGTAATCTGTAACGATTCGAAAAGTTTTTTCGAATGCCTTTCCAAGCTCGGAATCACTAGCGAAAAACGTCTGATAATCGACATAATGGCACTCCGTAAATCCTACTAAGGGGGAGAGATTAAAGAGTTAAGATGAATTAACGGCAAAGACAATCCTACTAATTTTATGATGAAGGTATCGCTAAATAAGGCTCTGGAAAGGTTTGTAGATAGCAATAGGCTGATTATATGTATCGAGGGCTACGTTAATAGGCCGCCTGACAAGCTCAAGTTATTTGCCGGCAGACTGAAAGACTACTAGGGAAGTAAAGGCTGCGATGGCGACCTGATTGACTGGTACAGCTGAAGTGGAGATTCGCGAAGGTCTGTAGCGGAATAACTTTTTATGGGAGTTGATGAACTCGGACCTCGGAGCAACGGAGCATTTGATACCAAATGAGGTCAATTTACATGTAATTGGGTGCAAGTAAGTATTAAAGTCAATTAGAATTGACTGGGGTTTAGCAAGTTGATGAGGTCACTATTCAGTGCTAACAAGAAAAGATTGGTTAACCACACTGGCGTACACGCACAAACTAAAAAGCCGCCAGTATTGGAATAGTATTACATGCGGTGTAGTAGGTCAAATTGACTTAAAGTAAAGTTAACTATACTATAAGTTGAGTATATTATTTGTGGACTTACCGCATTGGATATAAGTTGAGTGCAGTACGCTGCACTTCACACTAGGACACGGGCCAAGCAATTGGCCATACAAATTACTGTGCAGACCGGCTAGCAGTTTGCTAAACCTAGAACAATACATTCACCACTTGACCAATGCAACACTACTGTTACTTCGACCAATCTAATCGACAACGTTGCAATGATCTAAGGCCATACCAATAGTTAGTATAATTAATAAATGTGTAAAACCTCGAAGTTGAAAAGATTTTCATAAGTTTTTACGATTCGCCAACTTTTATAAGAGATTTGTTTAAACTTTTTGAAAATTCACGCTTTAATTTACAAGCTCAGAAGACACTATTCCCTTTTCGTTTAAAAACCTTAATAAATTTACACGGTTTTTTTGTTTTACACCGCTTTTCCCTTGCAACCCGTCCTAATTTGGTTTGATTATAATAGATTCATTGTTCTAGAAACCAAATTTTGATATTACTTTTAAGGTAGAATCCTCTTCTAATACGGTGATAAAAGCTTCTTACATCCAATTACATACATTTGAGCCAAATATTCCTTATGAAAGTATAATTACGAGATTTATGATATGGCGTTTTTTGTTATTAATAAGCTTTTTAAAAAGTGGCGCCTAGAACTTTAAAGCTTTGTATAACCATTTGAAATTGTTATTAATTATAAAAACCTCGAGTATTTCACAACAATCAAACCCTTTTAATGATGTTCAATTTCGTGATATAAGTTTGTATCTGGTTTTGATTTTGAAATACTTTACTGACCGAAAATATAGCTATTTAACTGGATACCTTAAGTCAGAAATTTAGCGATTGGCTCATAATAATAAACTTAGACAATAATCGTATTAATTATTGGCGATTTACCATTTTCCCTCCCGAAATACTAAAAGATATGATAGTAAAGGATTTTTACGACCTGTTAAAATTCAACCTCATAAATATTATCCTTCTAACGTATAAACATTGTATAAACGATTTAATTGATACGACTTATTAAAGTGATGATTTTACCCATAAAATAATAGCCGCCTTGTATGTTGAAGTTACTATTTCTTAACTTTAGACTATGAGGAAAGAGTTTTATGCTGTTTATAAAGACTTTACGCTCCTTAACATCGGGATTTACTATCGCAGCAAAATTTTCGTACCAGGTAACGATGAATTAAGGATTCAAATATAGTATAGAAGTTACAATACCATCCGAACCGGCTACTCCGGTCTTATTAAAATTATCAACTTTATTTAATGTAGTTACTACTAGTAAAGGTTAATTTAAGATGTTGAATACTTTAATATTTATTGGTTTTGTTACTATATACAATTGCTGAGATGAATGCCTTCATGATTTTTAATAACTCTTATCTATACCTTTTCGAACCTAATATTATATAAAATTGAATTCTCTTTCCTCGTTATGGTGTGTAATTATTCAGGATAGACATTTAAGAGCTTTGTTTTGATAGATCAACAGTTTCATTAAAATACGTTACTTTATTTTCGTAAAAGGAATTTACCACAGAGGAAGTAGTAGGAGCTTTGATAGGAAATATTTATTAACTATAAGAATACTCGGATACTATTATCTTCAACCGGTAATTACAATTGATATAGAAATTGTAAATATATTTATTGAAACGACCAAAAGTAAAGTTAAAGTCATAATCAATTTTAAATTCATAACCCAACGGCAAAACGAACAGGATTGACATTGTTATAACGAAATACCTACGTAATTTCATAAATTATATAAATCATGATTAAGATTAGTTGCCTTGTTTGGAAAAATTTTCCGGTTAAAACTCTATTTCAAAAAGCACTAACATATTTCCATTTTTCTAAAATTAAAACTTTAACATATCTTTCAAAATATAATTTACCTAATTGGTTTTATGAAACCCTATATAATGAAGTAAACAGATGAATTCTTTCAAGCTAATAATATCGTCTAACGATTGAACCAAATTATTACCCGTTTTGAAAAACTGATAATATAAACCATAATGATATACAAAATTAACTCTAATATTTACCGTTAAAATACCCTTAATTATAAGACTGGTGATTTAGTATACGTTAACGTCACAAATATTGAAATAAGTGAACTTGTTTCTAAGTTATAAGATAAGTAGGTTAAATGTTTTACGATTCTGAAAACTTATTGTGACGCTTACCTCTCTTAAGTTACACTACTCAGTAAAAGTATTACCTGTTTTCCAAATTATTTTGTTCCAAATATTACCCTTTACCTTATAAAAGTAGAGTAAATAAGTTATTCAAGATGTCGAAACTTCAAGGGTAAGAGATCCTATTTAAGAACGCGATGTTAATATATCAAAAAAGGTATAACGATAGAAATTTAAGGATATTTTCAATATATATATTCAAGGCGGCGTTTTCTTTCTGGTCAAACCACAGGAAAATTCCAATTTGTAGTTTATAATATCCGATTTAATAATTTAAAAAATCTCTTCAATCAATTGTATACGGTCAAATTATACAACTCGGGTCCATTCAATTTTTTTTTATCGATTCGAACCAATACTAACAACGTTCAAATGGATGTCATTATAATAAAATAATACGCAACACAAATTTAGGACTATTTATAGCGTTCGGAAGCCCTAAACCAGATACTGGGACCTGGCTTTGTAAGCACGATGAATATAATGTATCGGCTTCGACCTAGTTATCTGTCATCTGGCCGGTACGATTTTGGAAACATTGTGGATTGTACCCCTATATCATTATCTTGACGTTTTTCATTACGGTCTATATTTTGATTCAAAACATTCACTCGATTAGAAGGATTAACTAGACTAATCCGATTTGGAACTATTACTTTTTGAGATTAAATTTACAGACAATTTTATAATAATAACACTTATTTCACGAATTTAACTCTTATTTTATATTATTTACTTCATATATGATAACTATGACCCTTTTCCCAGCAATATACTGGTAACCTTTACTCTATCAGTAGTTTAGACTTTCTTACTTCCTCTCCCAAAGATAAATCCACATACATCTACTATAATCATATCCTCTTTTTTGGTTCTGTAATGGATTACCTGGGTGATGAGAGCAATATTAATCGTAAAAAATAGTTTATCTTACTATAGTTTCTATTAACAGAGGATATATCGTCTTAAAAGCCTATAAAAAGATTTGGAAATTTTAAAGAAATGTTGAATAAATCTTTTGTAAAAATTGGCAAAACTTGGGAATTTTTACAAATTTTGAAAGTCTAGTAATTCTAGATAATCAGTAATAATACGAATCTCATTAAGCTTTATATTTATATTTGGAGACTTAATAATCACGTTTTGATAGTTAAATTCAGTGTTTTTAAACTTATATTGATTGATATATATCTGAAATCTTACTTTGTAATGGGGTTAGAATAATTGGATAACGTGTCAGCTCTACTTATTATACAAATAAGGATACAAAACCACATCGTCAAAGTAAATTATATAAATCGAATTTATTTATCCGTTTGGAACGTTATTAATCATTCTTTGTAATAAAGTTAGTTTAATATATAATCCGAATACTGCTACTAAAGTTTTTTAGAATCAGTAACGGGTATTGAATGCTATTTTTACACGTTTTCCATTCAAATTTGAATATTACTAAGAATATAGATACTGTTAAATTGAATATAAACTACGGTGTCAGCCAGTAATTTCAAAGTTTACTTCAAATGAGAGATAATTTAATAATCTTTATTGGAAACATTATCTAAGTTACGATAGTTTTAACAAATACGATTTGTCCGCCGGATTTTGTCTTCAATAATAACGGGGTGGTATAACGACAGCGTAACTTTTCAATTTTACCTTTATAAAACCAATCATTAGTTTATGTTATAATAATTATATACTTTCCTACGCTTAACAATCTTTTTTAAAGTATAAAAGGTCGTAACTAGAAACGAATTACGTTTTTACGTTGTAACATCTATTAGATCACAAGTCATCCGTATTTCTACAGAAGAAACCCACTATATGAGGTTTTAGTTACTAGGTTATATTGCAGCTGTTTTTTTTAGGGATTTATTTGGATTTACCTACTCAAAATCGACCTATATTTGCTCCAGTAACTCGATCAAGTTGAAAGGTGAAGCCTATAATATCGGCAGTTATTTTTTACCGGTGTACATCATCTCCGACGTAATATAGCTCCTGCCAAATTATTGTAAATTATCAAACTTCCTTTGTCAAAATATAAAAAACTTGTGACTTCAATTTTTTTTGTTTTTTTTTTTAGGTCTTCACGGAATGTAATATCGTTTTTAAGTCAGAAAAGATAACGAATATAGAGAAAAATAATGAAAAAGGGATAAACAGACTTATTAACAGATCAAATGTTGATTTTAAGCGTTTACGTAAACTGAAACGGATTAGATCCGAGAATAAGAAATTGTACAGATTTAGGATTTCACTGAATCGGATAGTATAAGTCTATAGATACGGTAGTAATTAATATTAGGTGTTAAAGATAATTTTATGAAAACTTTAGCGTTAATAGTTATTAAACGAGTTGTCTAATATTGTTTTTGATATAAAAACTACAATAAGTCTTTCAAGATTATAAAAATAGATAATTCTCGTTAGATTTTTTGCTTATATACTAAACGTATGGATAACTATAAATAAAATGTGAAAGGCTGTTTACTTATTAAACTAGATAGGTTTTACAATTATAACAGTTTTCAGTATATAATCAATGAGATAAAACCGGAACATAAAGGTGAGGATTATATTAACCTAGATAATAAATAGATTTTATCGTTTGAGCCATAGTAGGCCAAGTGTAAATAGGTCATTGAATACTAACTTGGTAAGGGAAAAAATATCTTCTCACTATAAAAGACTAATTGACTTAAGAAGCAACGAATTAGGTAGTAGTATTTACGATTTGATTATCAACCAAATATAAAAGATTAGATTGAAAAAAGAACAAATATTAACGCCAATTAAATAAGTAAAAAATATTTCCACAACATCCCAAGTAATATAACTTCAACTGACAAAAATGATAATAATGCTAAGTTGAAAGTAAATGAAGAATTTGTATATAAAATTATGAAGCATTACATATATAAAGCTCGAAAGAAAAGTTTCTTTTTTATATTTATTAGTGTCTTAAGCTTGGTTTATTTAGTGTGATAGGTTTGGCAAGCTAATTGTTAATCGCGATAGGGCTTAAAACCTAAACACTTTTTCTCTTTCCTTTACCGTAGGGAGTGCCGTGGATAATTTTCAGGTTTAAATCGTTATAATCGCTGATATCTTTATTTTCATCGGTAACTAACCACGAGATACCGGGGTTAGAAATATTCAATTATTTTCGACAAAACTTGTTACGACAAAAGTTTATGCCATTTTAAGCAATGTTATATCAGTTAAAATAATTACTTTAATACCGGTATACGTTATATACTGGGAAACTGCAACGTTCGCCTGCAATAACTTTTATACGAGTGTAACTAATGTTCATACTTTTTAAGGTTTTTGCTATGACCTTGGAAAAAGAATTGAAATTTACGCTTATTATAAAATGATGTATTAAGCCGGGGGTTTTAATAAAGATTAAGGGTGTGGATGATGCATAAATTTTGTAGTAGCCCGCGGTTTTTGTATTTGACTAATTAAATGAAATTATAATTAAAGCGGATATGGCTCATTGGATTACAAATCAGGATTTAATATTACCAAGATTTGTATTGTAGTTACTTTGAAGGTAAGAAAGCAGTATTAGGGGAAATTTCTCGAAGAGAAGAGTATTTTGGGAAGCTATTGGTACGCGTGAAGTGTATTTTATTAACTTATTTTGTTTAGCTGTTATATAAAAATTTCCAAACCACGATCTACTTCTCACAATTGTTATATACAAGGTTAGCTATCAATTTAATAAAAATATTAGAGAATTCCTTAAAACCATTATTATAAAAAGCTTTGATTCGTTCTTTAGGGGTCTTACTATAAGAAACTTTTTAAATATAGACTTAAAAATTGAAAAAGATCAAATTGAAGTAGTGCTCTATATAGACATAGTTGAAATCAGGGTTAAAACAAATGGTTATATTTATAATTATATAATTTTCAGCTAAAGAGACATCATATTTTTTCGTGGTTTTCTATTTAAGAAAGGTAAGGCAGTTGAAGTTATTAGTATTGCAGTCAAAGTAAATACGATAAATAATATAAACTTCTTTTTTAGAAGGATCAAGAATATGACTAGATTTAAGGTAATCAGCGTCAAAAATTCTACATTTAAAATAAAAGGGTATGAAATAAACACGATTAAAGTTTTAATAACGTTGAAATATACATTGAAAGTTGTGAGACGAAAATGAATATTTAAACTATATCCCCATAGTTAATTCAAAATTTGTAAGATTATTAGTAACGCGACGATTTTTATGGGAGGAGAAATTAGTATTATTATTATATTCGGGGATTTCTATAGAACGAGTATAAATGTTTTTGAAATTTAAATTTTGGTTGCGTGTAATAACCCCCATTTTCTCAGTTGAAGCTTCGATTTAGGTTTTATACTCGCGGGTAACTTTATCAATTTAGGTATTTCCTTTGTTAATCCTAATGAATTAGTTTTTGTCGGTGGTGTTTAGGCGATGGACTGTGTTTTTGAGGCACACGGAAAAGTTTAGTATGCTAAAGTTAGATTTTAGAAGAGAAAATATAGTACAGGGGTCGCGAATACCGGTATTATAGTTCTGAAAATCTCAAGCGACGTTGGCTAGTTCATTACGAAAAGCTTGGGAAATTGTGTCAAAGTGCGATTTGGTTATACCCTCCAGAATAGGTACAGAGGTAAAAGCTAAGGCTCTAGAGACTATGTATAATATGATGAATATAGTCAGTTGTTTATTAAATAGGTAAAAAGGAGCTACAGTTAGATATACAGAAATTACATTCTGTTTTGCGATAGAAGTAAACGCGGCGAAGGATTTTAATGTTTATTTTTAATGTTTGTTGTTATTCAACTTGATAGTTTTAACTATTTCTATTTCAAATGAAAAACACTAAATAAGATGAACTAGAAAAAAATCAAGAAATAAAAAGAAGACTTTTTACGCCACGAAAGTAACCATAAGCTACTTGAAAACGATTTTAAATATTATGGGTTAAGAATTATAAAGTTGATAATCGTGAAATTGTTTATTAAAGAGGAAATAGGAAAGTACAAATTGCTGGAAAAGTGGTGGCTACTAATATGCCAGAATCAATCCAGGGTTAGGGCTTGTTTCATACGCTATATACTATACAGGGCTATTTATTCCCGTGATCATTCATATATTTCTATGGATTTTTTTACAGTTTTATAACGTTTACTGAAATATTATTTAATTTTCTTTGTAAAAACTTCTACGTTTAAAATGAAGTTTATGAAAGCAGTTAGATGTTTTTTAATGTTAGAAAAAGGTTATTAGCCTATAAAAGCGATACAATTTCAGATTATTATATTAAGTTTTTGATTTTAGACGACGTTATACATGAATTATTCCTTACCGAGGTTGTTTTTATTGATATACCTTCAAACAATTATATGTAGGTTATCCGGCTTATGTTTACGAACGGCTGGTTTAACAAACTTTGGATTTATGAGTTCTTTTATAATATATAAAGAGAAGACTGCGGCGGTTATAATAGTGGTAGTGGTGACTGATTTCATAACGACAGTAACTGTGGTGGTAATGATATCAATATTGGTTTCATAAATAACAAATGGGTAAATATCGTTGAGATAGGGGTAAATTTTATGAAAATCGGAATTAAATTACGTATGATTTGTGTAATCCCGACGGAAATATGATTTCAATAGAATGATGAGATGTATTCATAGTGAGGTTATAAGGGCTTTATAATTCATCTTCCCAGGTTAGTGTTTACCTACTACCTCATCGATTTTCGTACGTATATTTTTTATTGATATTTATTTTATTATTTTCAAACGTTTTCTTCCTTTTACTCCACAAAAAGTATACCTCTTATTCCGAATACCGTATGAAATGTGAGGGAATTTATATTTCATTACGTAATCATTTTGTATTTTATTCGAATAAAATAATCGATCATAATTTAGTTTTATGATTTTTTTTCTTAATTGTTTTTGGTTAAATTTTGGTTATACATCTATTAGTATTATGATTAATCGGTAATTCATTCATAGATGTAAATTATGGTATGTTTATTTTACTATGTCGATTAATGAACTTCCTATAATAAAATTATAATATGGTGGTCAAATTTATTATTTTTAGAGCGCATTTCGATTCTAATTTCAAAAAATATAGGTAATATATTCGCGTTTATATTACTTCACGTTTATTATATAATGGTTTTATCTAGAAATTCAAGATATAGAAATGTTGAATTACATATATCAGATTAAAATGAATCATTTCTATACAATTAATAAGGAATTATCATGTTTAAACATGGGATCCTATCCCAAGGGAAAAAATGTTTTCAATGGTTATTATAGTAATATTTGAAACGGTTACATGTTAAACGTATAAATATAACATGATTATTATGTTGTTTTTGAATGTTTTCATGAAGTCTATTAACACGACATTCAATTTCATGAAAATGATCAATGTTCATAAAATGAATTCAGGAAAAATCAAAAACATTCAATTCTTTTTGATAAGATTTTCAATAAAAGGATGGCTTTTTACCTTTTAAGATAGGATTAAAAGATACCCTTGAAAACCCATTATTACAGTAGTTTATCAAAAGTTCTTTCAGTGCTTTTTATACGATATATTACGGTTATATTGTTCATTCTACGCAGAATATTCAATTTAGTTTATTGATAAAATGTATATTCGAACGAGTAACTGTTTCCTGAATACTTTTTTTAAAAGTAGTAGGTGTATTTTTTATGGTTATACATCGATTAATATTGTTGTAAAGTCATTATATAACTCAATGTTACGTGTTTTACCTAGTTAATCCGTAAGAGACTTCGAAGTAAATAATGGATTTTTTATACGGATATTGGATTATTTAATTGATTTAACACGTTTTATAAATTTGACGAGATATTAATTAGTTTTGATATTATCGTAATGTGAAGATCATGTCTTTATCAGCGAAATTTATCATTTTTGGACCGAATAATATATTAATAATTGATGGAGAAGTAAAAGAAAACAAAGAGTAGTTATATATCTGGGTAATTTTTATTATATATAGGTCTTAAGAAAAAAGGCAAGTCCCTTCAAAATAAATAATACGATATGGTCTCTTGTTTTAACCCTATTGAAAATTAGTGAAAATATTGACCTATTTCTTTGTTATCGAGCTAGAAACATTTGAATTCTATTTATTCATCAATGTACCAAATTATATTTAACTTATTCTACATCAAAGAGCTAAATAACACCTAAACTAATTCATTACTATATCTTATACAGGATGACATTTCTTAATTTTAATTAATGAAAGTATATATAAATAATCGAAAAGATATAATACGTCGCTTATATAAACTACGAAACTATTTAGAAGCTAGTACAAAAAATGATAGAATAACTGAAATGAATATTATTATTGTTGGTAGGGCCTTAGATCATTACAACGTCGTTGATTCGAATCTTGGTCGAAGTAATAGTAGTATTTCATTGGTCAAGTAGTGGGTGTATTATTCTAGGTTTAGCAGACCGCTAGCCGGTCTGCACTGTAATTTGTATAGTCAATTTCTTGACCCGTGCCCTAAAATGAAGTGCAACGTAGTGCACTCAACTTACACCGAATACGGTAAGTATACACAAATAATACACTTAACTTGCAAATAGTATAGTCAACTTTACTATAAGTAAAGTTAACCTACTGCATTATATGTAGTACTATTCTAACACCAGCGGCTTTTTAGTTTATACGCGCAGGTTAGTATGGCTAACCAATCTTTCCCTATTACCACTAAATTGCCCCCTCGTCAATTAACCAAACTCCTGTTAATTCCAGTTGACTTCTTTACTAAATTACACCTGATTACATAAAAATTAACCTTATTCAACCTCAATTGCTTCATCGTTCCGAGATCCGAGTTTATCAACTCCCATAAAAAGTTCTTTCGCCATAGCCCTTTATAAGCCTCCACTTTAATCGTTCCAATCGAACAGGTCTGTATCGTTAACTCTCTAACAGTCTTTTAGTCTGCCATCACATCCCTAACCGCCGTCACATGATTTGGGATTTCTAAGCGGCCTATTAATGTAGCCCTCGATACGTATGGTCAGCTTATTACTATCCACAAATATTTCCAGGACCTTATTTGGTATTGCTTTCGTTATGGTATTTACGGGGTTATCTTTTCCGTTAATCTAACGGAATTCCTTAATCTTTATCCTTTCGCAGGCTTTGTAAAGTGTTATTACATCGATTTTTGACGTTGTTCGCTAGTAGTTCCGAGCTTCAAAAGGTATTGAAAAAGGCGTTTCGAGTCGATATAAATTACCACTAGGATAGGAGGAATTTTTAGCTACTTAGTATTAATGTCAAAGGTTTCCTTTATTGTCATACTTACGTCAAAACTCTTTATTATACAGTAAATCTTCGAAGCTAACATGTTTCGTGTAATCCTTTTACACTTGATGGAGGTTTGATAAATTAGGTTATCAATAATACTAAAATAATTGTCCCGCCTATCTTCATGAACGAAGGTTATTAGGAAGTCGGTTTATAAAAACAAGTAAGTATTATTTAAGAAGAACACGTTCGTAAAAATCATTAACTTAACCTTCGACAAGTCCATTAAAACTATATTAATCTTGCGGTCCAAGTTTCGTATTACTCGATCCTTTTATTTCTCTGGTCACAGTCTTTATCCGTTAAGTTTTATATTTATACGGTGATCAATAGGTCGTATAATACCACTGGTTGGTATAGGGTAACGATATAACTATTACGGGCACGTTATTTCAGGTAATGTTGGGCCTTAGTTACGTTAGTCTTGTTGATTATAACTAAAACAGTTTATTAGCCATTTTGGAGGAAACTAAGAATTATATTAATACTAAGCATATGAATTAATAATCTATTAAAATTAAGTTGGCTACCCTTCATTAACGTCGTTACCGGCTTATAATTTTAGAACTTAAAGTCCTTAATCACCTAATATTCCAGTATTACAAAGCTAACCGTTTTAACAAAAGATGTATGTTTAGTTTATATATCCACCACGCCGAAATCCCTTTTTTACGTTACCAGTAAGCACGGATCGTACGTCAAAAACTTTATCGCTAGCTGTAATTTAAATACGATTAGTAGGTTTAAATCTAATAAAAACCTATCTTAGCCAATCCGTATAGTAACTTAATATATTGTATTACCGTCCTTGAAAGGTAAATAACACGTAGTTCTTCTAATAATTTTAATAATACGACCTGTTATAAATCTGTTACTAATTACGTATAGACTTACGTTATATTACAACTATAAAACATAAACTTACCTTTAGTTTTAGCTCATAAACTTACTGCCAAGGTAATTACAAAACGTTAATAATTGTTTAAATCGTTGGTGATTACCTAAGGATTTGATTTTTACCTTTATTGCCGTATCTTTAAGCGATTAAACGAAATTTTTCGTATAACCGCCCCGTAGTTTTAACTTTAATCTCGTGGATAATCCTCGACTTAAAGATCGTAAAGTTTAGGTTTTGAAGGTTAAAATCGGGTTTCGACACGAATTGTATAACTCATCGAGTTAAAAGGCCGTTAATCTCGACCTTATCACTTTTTTCGAAAGGTTTACCAAAGGTCTTAATAATTCCCTACGCTTGGAACTTTAGTGCCAAGTCTTTATTTTCCTTTTTTCCCTACTTACGCAAATAGTATCATAAATACAACTCGGTATGTATTCATCCTCATTAACGTGTCTCTTTTTCGGGGGTTGTCCGCGTCGGCGGCGTTTTATTAGTTTGTTTATAACGGGTAAAGGAGGTTCATATTATCTCTGTCGCTTAACTTAAAAGTCTTTATCGTTAATAACCCTGATATAAGGCTTAACCTAAGTTATTCGGAAAGATATATGATCATTAACAGTTTTAACAACCACTTCAAAATTCTTGATATTCAATATCTTATATGGGCCTTTCCATTTGCCCGGCTTCCATCACACAGAGACTTTACTTTACAACGGAAAAACAATCACTTCGATTATTAAAGAGACGTTCCTAATTTTAAGAGTTTTATTAACCTGGCAGCGTGCCGATTTTCTTCGCAGTTCCCTTAAAGCTTTGCCGTAAGTCGTAACACGTTTCTAAGTACTTGCTAAGAATGGAGATTCACTCGTTAGACGTAAGTATGCTTCAAAAACTAATAACATTAGTACTAAGCCGTTAAGGCCTACGGTATCGTTTAGGTCTTTTAACGCCATTTGTAAACATACCTTCGGATCCGTAAAACTTTTAATTTCCAAAGTAAAGATATTATACGCTCGGCAAAGTAAGTCGTATGCTGTCTTAACCTTTCCAATACTTTAGTGGGTTTTAACGGGTTCCTATTTTCACTAAATACCTATCGTCTTAATATATTTTTAAAACTACGCCGTAGCAAAGTTGGTACCGTTATCGTAAACAACGACGTTAAGTAAGCCTAGTTACGTGTTAATCCATAGCATCCTTAGCATTTCCTATATATCTTTTACCGAAAAGGACTTTAAAAACTTAGCCCCGTAAAAATAAATTGCAGAATTAACGACGTGAAAAACAGGCTTGTTATATAAGGAAAACAAATTGATAAAGATCTCGCAACGAGAATATTTATAGTCTTTTAATATAAATTTCAATCTCTGAGGAGCTTAAATATACGTTCGGCAGGAGTAGTAAAGTCTTCTAATAATTTTTAGGGAAAATATTCCACATCTTGGTGCCCTACGGACTTTAGGAATTTATATAGCCTGTTAACAGCTAGGTAATTGAAACTCCGGTGTAGTTAACGTATCTTCGACTCCGTTACGTTTAATACCACTAACCTCAGGCTTAAAGATAAAACCATATGTGCCCCCACTAAAAGGCAATGGGAAACCTTTGACCTTTTTTAACTAGCTCGTTTGCGTTAAATTCGACGTTAATAACGAGGGTTTTTATATCCTTCAAATTAAGAAGAAAATGGTTAAGGAACTTAGGGATGTGGAACGTGATTTCTTTTATAATAGTTTAAATTACCGTTATTCCTAGTAACGATAATTGTTCGCCCTATTTAAAGCCAACTTTAACCTTACTAGTATCGTAACGATTAATCTCAATAACTATAATGCTTTTTTTCCATAGTATCATGTACTGCGAATAGCTTTTTATTAAGTACCTTATTGTCCTTATATTTGATATAATACCTTAAAATGTGTGGTCTACGTAACGATTGAAAAGGTTAAATATGTATAAAGGATTAGTAACTCATTTAAGATAAAGGTAAGTGTTTTTACTACTTAAACGGTATAAAAAGGCATAGTTGGCTAATTACTAAACCGCTTCAGAAACAATATCTTTATGTCACTTAATTTGTTTGGAGCTATTATTACCGTCGATTAGCTTATCGCCTTCGAATTCTGCGGTTTAATCTAATTAATCCTATTCAAAAGTGTCAGGGTACTAGATATAGTATATCACCTTTTTATCATTTCGCCTGGCGGGGGGATACCGAGTTAACTAATATCCAGAATTATCATAAATCTAATATTTCTTACCACTATCACGACGATAATACTTACAGTTAATAAGCCTATCTAAATCTTAGTTTTGTTGGTGCTAACATAGCTTTTGTCTTCAGTCTGTAACCGGTGGACCAGACTTTAGGCGTTAAAAACGCCCGTAGCCGTATTTACAGTTGACGTAATTAACCACTGTAAGGTTTTTTTTATCCACGTCAGGGAAGTTGTTGGCCTAGGGGTATATACCAAACGATTTTAATGTACATTTTATTACAATAACAAGTAAGGAACGTAACTGGTTAAAAAAGCCTTCGTAAATGGTATTTAGGCGTTATAATGCGTATTCGAACTCGTTAACGACCGTAATTGCTACTTGTACCTGCTCACAAAGTTTAGCTTCGCCAGCGTTCGCTTTCCCTATTTCTTTTTGGCATAGCATTAACTTATTAATCATCTGGTTAAGTATATTTATCGGTGTTTCCTCCTCTTTCTTTTTAGCTATTATTGTTACCCACCTAGTAATAGCCTAATATGTGTGGTATTACGTAAATTGGACGTCGTTTTCAAAGTAGTCTTTTATGCCGTTATATATTTCGCGAAATGTGGTAACTCGGGTAACAGAAGTTAGGTAGTAGTCCTTGGAGTACCCTGTAAGGGTTTCGGGGAACAATAAGTAAAAACTTAACGGGGGAACCTTTATTTACTTACAAATATTTTAAAAAAAGTATTATGATAGTATTGAAAAGGTTATGAGGCTTTCCATAATACTTCTTTATATCGTTTTAAATTTTAGCGAAGTCCGTAAACAGCTTGTAATCAATATTAATCATATTAACAGGTCTTGGGGGAAAGTTGCGATAGTTATTCCAGTCTTAATTAGTGTTTCCTGGAAATTCAGGCCTTGAAGCTTTTAAGGCACGATGTTAAGGGTAATTGCTCGTCGCTTATCCTAAGGGGTAAAGGCCTATAGTAGAACCCGTGATAGGCTTTCTTATGTAGGAAAACCCTAAAGGAGAAAGGTTTTTAAAGGGCCTACGAATTAAATTACTGGGGGGGGATGACTACTTAAAAGTTTTAGGAAACCTAACGGCTTTACTTAAATAAATGGTATAAAAAGCTAACGTTAATACCTCTAGCCGCGTTGGCATCCATTACTTCACGTGCTTTACTACCGCTTAAGGATTATTTCGCACTGTTACGTGAAGGTGCTAGACTGCCGAGAAAATTAACAGGTTCCTTATCGTCAGCGCGTAAAGAGGATTAACTTAGCTGAAAGTAAGGGGAGAACCACCTGAATATTTTGTTGGAACGTTAAGGTTTTTTAATACCTTTTCCCTTAAATCATAGGTTTTAAGAATATTGTTTAAGTCAGACTAGATTAAAGTATTATTATGCTAATTTTGTATTGCCCTATATTGGTAAATAAACCCCTTGCCATTTAAGTTCTACCTTAATCTTTATCCTAACCCTTTTTTAAACTAAGGTTTATATATCAGTAGTCCAATCGTTTAAAAGGCTACGAAAGTTGATAAAGGTATTATTAGGGTCGTTAGTATTATAATTCTTAATAATGTAATAGCCGATGAAGTTAATGAGGTGTTCTTCGGTTAAGTTTTCGTTAACGTTTTCCCCTTAAAGGGTAAGGTTGAAGGTTGTTTGTTGTTATAGGTTATTTGGTGTAGGAACCTAGTCGTTTTTACAATAGTAACACCAATAGTAGTACTGACTTAGCTGTTTGCTAACTTGCCGAACTTTTAAGACTTCTGATAGTTAATCTCAACGTCTTCAAGAAGGATTAATAAAGATTTCTTGGTGTTTTCCAGCAGTAATACCATTGTTTACTTTCAGATTACCGTTGTAGACTGACGTAACCTAAAATTTTTCTTTGTTTTCCTACCATCATTGACTGACGTAATACTAATAAAGGCTTTTCGTAAGAATATTTACTCTACCCTAACATTAACATAGAGTGTAATAACTGGAAAGTAACTTCTTCTTTTACTTAGTTAATCTGTGCTTCACACAATAAACACTGATTAGTGTTGGTAGAGCCTTAGATTGTCGTAACGTTGTTGGTTCGAATCGTGGTCGAAGTAACAGTAGTATTGCATTGGTAAAGTGATGCATATATTGCTTTAGGTTTGGTAAACTGCTAGCCGGTCTGCACTGTAATTTGTATGGCCAATTGCTTGGCCCGTTCCCTAGAGTAAAGTGAAGCGTACTGCACTCGACTTTCACCCAATGCGGTAAGTCTACACAAACAATACACTCAACTTTCAGTTAGTATAATCAACTTTACTATAAGTAAAGTTGAAATACTACACTTCACGTAGTACTATTCCAACGATTATATTAATTACAAAGATTTATCATTAAACTAATTATATATGTTCTCCATGAATAGTACCTATGAGTCATCATTTTTCATTCGTATTATCCATTACTAGGCCGCTCAAATTACATTAAATTAAGTTAAAAGAAATCTCTGAGGGAGTTAAGTGTCTAAAATTCGGCTGGATTCACCTTTTTTAAAAATATAATTTTCTACGGAGGTTTTTATAGTATTACAAAGTTTAGGCTAAATTTTCCGCTAAAGGAAAAGAGGGTGCAAACGAGTTGAATTTAATAAATGAAGCAACTCTTCCGGCGTTTCAGCGTTGATTTAGCTGTAATTAGAGTGTTATTAGTTATTTTACTATGTTGAAATATAGAGGTATCTTTAGAGAAAGAGTTACAAAGAAGTGGCGCGAAAGTTATTCGAGAGCAAAAAGGTACCGGTAAGTAATTTGAGGGTAACGATCAAGGTGATAGTTTTGGTTCTAGTCTACGAAAATTTTTGCTACCTGAGTGAGAATTGTTTACCAGCGGAATATAAAAGGTGATATCGCGAAATTGAAAGAGATCTGTTTGAATTCAACAAAAATGTTAATTTGATTGAGTATCATATGAACTATGTAGATTAGCATGAAGAGAATGGGTTCAATAAGAACGTGAAAGACTTTGTTGAATTAACAGAATGTATCATTGGAAGACCGAATGTTATCTTTGTATTTGATAGAGAAATAAGAGAATAAATATAGAGTAGCTATATAGCTGAGACGTTTCTACTATATATAGGCTTCAGACCATAACTTAAGCTCCTTCACAGCAAAATCTAAAGCAATGGAAAAGTTTTATGCCACTTTTTCATATTCTACACATCTTTCACTTGAAATGTGTGTTTATTTACTTAAATGTAAACTTGAATGACTACTATACGAAGGCCGTAGAAATATAAAACGATTTATAAATAGTTAAATTTGACATTGATATTATGAACTATTGGTTTTATGTTTCAAAGATTAAATAATTAGGGGTTTTTATCTCAAAAAAAATATTTTATGAATAGATTCGGTGAAGGTTCGAGTTATTGGAGAGTAATCAGTTTTTACAACTGTAATGTGAGTTCTTATATTTATAAGTTGCGTCAATTTTGATTGGTTACTTAACAAAATTGATTTTTTTTAGTAAAGATATTGTAATCCACTTAATATTAAATGTGCTCTTTTTCGTTGGGTTTTCGCTAAAAAAAATCTTTTAGTAGTTTTTAAGATTTTTTTCAATATCGGCGGGGTAGTATTTTAAAAGTGAAATCTTTATTAACGTCGATACTTTCAAAGGAGTTGAATGGATTGCTAATAATGAAAGGATTGGCATGAATTGATTTGTTTTATTATATATGTTATGTGTTATAATTTATTAAATATAACGGGGACATCAACACTGATTCGTTTACAATTATTATAAATTATTTCAAAGTTTAGGATACGGAGTTTTGCGGTATTATAACACTTTTTAGGCTTTACTAGTTATGAGACTTCAAAGTATGTTATAATGATAAAACATTTTTTCTCTCAAAACGACAAGTATATTCTTTGTAACGACTTTTCAAATTCTCGTTTTGATTCATCTATTATCAAAGTTTAAATTTTATAAAATTCGATATATTATCCCGGTTAGATTATGAATATTGGAAGGACTTTTTCTATTGTACTTGAATACCTTGTGAAAGATAATATATGTATATATATATAATAGGTAGTTGTTTCATAAATAACGAATCTATAGTTATCTCATCTTATAATTATCTCTTGATATTTTTTGAGGGTTGTAAATCATTCAATAATGACGAATTTGTAACACGTGAGTATGCCATGACAATCTAAAGTACTAATAACCTTGAGATAATATACACGTTATATATAAATGATTATAATTTTATTATCTATAATTTTATTAATGATAATGAAGATGTCGAGGATTTAGTTATGGAATATATCTCGAATAATGATAATGTATTTTGTTTTTGGAATCGTATTTATGTATTACTGGTAGAGATGTTTATTATCGGTTTAATTTAAGCTACCCTCAATCTTTTGGTGAACGGTTACCCTAGTCGTAACATTTTAATATTAATACTCTTACGAAGTTAATTTTGTTGTGGTTTATGTTGCTTTATACGTTATTTTGATGAAAATTGTAATGTTTGTAAATGCAAAACGTTATATTGGTATTGTAGAAACCATATTTTTAAAAATTTCCATATTGTCACACATTTTAAAGTGATTATGTCATTCGATCTATGATTTATTTGCCATACCAATAGCCAGGTGATTATTATACATTCTAGTTAGGAAGAATTACCCAGAAAAATTGGGTATGTGAGTGATTATCTATATCATCAAATTATGAATTTCAATATGAAGATTTGTTAGTTATTCTATTCTTTTTTGGTTTCGCACGTGTAATAATTTCAAATTGCGGGATTAATCAGATAATTAATCAATAAAATAATATTTACGTTCAAACCGTTATTTCTAAACAATAAATACGGGTTCTTAGCCAAAGACAGATAGATTTATCAAACGAGCTAATTAAAAGGTTTAATTTCACCTTTGAATTTTCGTCTTTGATATAAAAATGGATTGAATCAATTGGCTTGAAAATTGTTGAATGAAGTTGTGAGAAATATATGTAATAACTACTATTATCAAACTTTTTCAATATAATATAATTTCCATGACAACGTTTTTTAACATATAAAACATTGTATTACTCTGATTATATGGTTACATGTTAACGTGAAGAATTTCGTACAATGATTTAATAATATAAGAAGATTTATAACAATTCCCCTAAATGAGATACAATAAAATATGAAAGAGTTTACGAAGAATCAATACTTTCTATTTCAGTTTTTCGAGGTTGGTGATCAAATTAAGATCTTTTGAAAAAATTATTAATTGAATTTTATTTGATAAAGTTTGATCAACTTTATAAAAAGTACTTGATAACGCGTATTATCGATTTTAATGTCCTTAAATTCTAAGTTTCTGAGCGGAAATACCAACGGTTTTACATTAATTGTTTCAATGCGTAGAGTGAAAGGAAAAGTGAAGATAATTGAGTGTAGTTTTAAGAATTGATAAGAATGAAAGTTGAAGTCTGGCTATAGCCAAGCTGCAGCCAATATTTAATGAATAGTTGACAGAGATGGATACAATAAAACAGTGGCAGGAATAATTACTCCATTAATGGAGTTGCTAAGGCTTATACTCTTGGGTGGTACAATAAATACCTGGCTGCAAAAATCATAATATCTATATCTTTGCCATGAAACCAAAATAATGAACTATTATAACAATATAACATATTTCATGAAAGCCTCTTTCAAAGTCCTATATCAGTTTTTTATATTGTTTTATATTAGCTAATAACTTACACTCGCAATCTTTATTGGTAAAAAAATTCTATTTTACCAAACAATGAATTCGATACCTAGGTAAATGAAGATAATCCAATTGTTTATCAGAAGCATACTCGAATTTTCAATTCTTTTATATTCCTTTCGTCATAATTATCATGTGCTAATTGAAGTGGTAGTACCAAACATTGAATAGATTCTTCTGTTTTGTAATAAACAGTCATCAGATACTAAATATTTACGTTGAAATTAACCAAAGAATAAAAAGGATAGTCTCAAGTTAAGGCCATATTTCCAACATTATTAATAATAGTATATATACTGAACCTGCGCGAAGTTAATTTGCTATACCGATTGAGCGGTTTACACGTTATTTTAGGCTTTTTACTTCGTATTAATGCCAACCTTAAATTTATATTAACGGTAATTTCAATGGAAAGAATTTTTATAATTTTATATAATTATATTCACCGTGAGTCCAATATTCAGACGACATATTTTCCGAGAAAAGCGGAATTCATCCTATTATTCAAGTAGTATTAATATCAAACAATAAATTGAAATATTTACTCTCAAATAGAAAATTCAAATAATATAAATTCGGTTTTTTTGGTACGAGAGTGACAAATTGATTCAATATAATTATAACAATATTATAATATCTATTAAAGTTAAATTAAAATATGGAGTTATATGTTGTTTTCAATACGACTATATGACCTGAATTTTACGGTATGATAATACATTTATTTAACAGTATAAAACTATGAATAATGTAAGTTTAATTAAATACGCTTCGAAAAACGCAGTATAATATGAATATAAATTAATAATTCAAATTAGAATTTTCATCCCATAGATATATATAATTAATTAATAATGATTGTCGTATAGGGATGGCAACATAATTGGAAATAGTATAAATTTTGTATTTTCAAAAAACAAAGCCATTTTTGAATTTTTATACATAATAAATAATGTGGACTTAAATTTTTTACGCTCTACACCACTCTACTATGTCTTTACAGAAGAAATAAGTATCTAAGTTACGAAGAAATTCATGCCCATAGTCGTATGAGTTCCTTTCACATTTGAATAGATCGTAGTCAACCAAAAAGCTCTCAACCTTTAGTTTCAATTAATTTCCACCCAGCATAGTGTAATAATGAAATTCCATACGTTTATGGTTAAAGCCAAAATATAATTAATTTCAAGTAATTATTATTATTTGTAGGTCGATATGATGACGCCTGTCTCGAAAATTTGTAAATAAATCCTAATACTAAGTTTTAGCATTCACCCGACGTTTCCTATTAGTAAAATCGCGTCAATATAATAAGCAATTCGAAATATTAAATCAATGCCAGGGTTTTGAAACGTTTACAATATTATAATTATTCGTAAGGTCCTGTATATCGTTTTTCTATACGAAACCATTATAATATCTTAATTAGAGTTTAATTTTAAGGTTATCGTTCACTTAAAGTTTCGCAATGCTAATCTTAATAATACATCTATCCTATAAAATAGGTTTCCATGAAAAATAGGATTCAGGATAGGTATGTTCGTTTCCTAATGATTTTTACGGCTTTATGAAATAAGTAATATGAATAAGGCATCTAGAACTAAATTCAGAAACCTGAAAGGATAGAGAATATGTAAAGAATAGATATTGAGGTGAATTTACATGTTAATAAGTTTATCATGAATCTAGTTAGTTGAGTTCATATTAAGTAACATGTAATTAATAATTTGTTTTATAAATCAATAATTTATGAATATAGTTATTAGGTGGGGATTTCTGCCCAGTGTAATATTTTGGCGCCCATAATCTTGAATTAAGGCATAAACTCTATACTTCAATACGCTCTGATTAAATTTTTCATTTGTTAAACAGTGATTTAGGAATACAATAAACTTCATATTCATTATTAAAATGTGTTCGTTTTTAATATTAACACAAAAGAATAATTAAAATAGAATTATACTAAGATAGCCTTCAAATATTGCTACCCAATAAGAAATAAGATTTTGTGGGGGTCAAAAGGTACAGCAATTAAAAAGCAATATTTTTGATGTATCAAAAAAGTATTATTTCGCGGCGAGATTAATATAATTTAATTATATATAATATAACCTCTTATTGTAATGGCCAACTTTGAAACATATTTTATCTCTTATAAAGTTCAAAACTTTCTATCTGTTTCTTAAAAGAAGATGGTAAGTTCAATGGAATACGAGATTATTCGGCATAAAAATCCCGAACTATTCATAAACATTTCGATAGGTTCTAAATCACGTGGAAATCATAATATTCGAAATTATTTTATACCTTTTTTCCAGCTCATATATCGAAACCATTCACATAAAATATTAGGATCTTCGTAAATTTGAATTTGACCAATTTCGTTTTTGTAGAGAGTGAGAAATCTTTTCTCGAAAATAACTAGAAACCTTGGTTTGAATGAAGAATATAACTTCTTCACAAATGGGAACGATAATTATATTATCAATGAATGCATTGGGGAAGTAACGAAATTATATTCCAATTCAATATACGAAATTCTATCTATAGATTGAATAATTGGCAATTATAGAAGGGTGCCCGATTCTCGCTTTAGTCTTCGATGGTCCAATGATAAAAAATTATTTCAAAAGTTTATGTAAAGCAGGAATTGAAAGAATAAGTTCGGGTTTTATTATCACCATTGGTTTGTATACCCTAAATATGTGATAAGATCATTTTATTGAAGTAATATATCAACATTAACAATATATAATTCGTTTAAAAGTCGAATATAAACGTAAATACAACTCTTTCGGACTTGTTGAATAATTTTCTACATGATTTATATGACAAAATCGAAAAGTAAAATATTATTATACAATTTTATAGAATATTATTCGTGAATAATATGAAATTATCATTTAACAAACAATACATTTTATTTGGAAACTGGATAAAAGTGAAAATTTAGCTTGCTTCTCTGCTAACTATTTACGTAGGGAAACCATATCATTCTAGATTCTATAACATTCATAATACTAGTGTTTTCCTATTTCTTAGGATATTAATGAAAAAATTGTTACATTTATAGGGCTCAAACCTTGTTAATGGAGTTAATATAGGTACCTTACAAAATAATCATTACCTGTTTATTTCATGGTATTTTATTAGAATAAGTCTGAAATATTCAAGACTAAAGGAGTATTTATATTTCAATTATTTGTTCAAAAATATTCATCGAAACAGAATTCTCGCTTGAATATATATATAAAGTTAATAAGCAAAGTTATTAATTTCAAATTGATTGTGATTTAATGTCGTAAATCTCTATGTGTAAGAGGAAATATAGGTTGAATGATATAAGGGTTAAGTTGAAATTAAGTTTCAAAGACTGGAAAGGGAGATATTTTATTGAAAATACCAATGAAAACTGGAATATTTCAATTCATTCCTTCTTCAAATTCAGTTAGAAGTAAATGAACTTTGTTTTTCATGGTTTTTTATGCTAGTGTTTAGATAAATTTATATTCGTTTGCTTAGAAAGAAGCCAAATATTTATATCTTTTGATTCTTTTTGAAAGATTTGTTTTGGGAATGTGAAGAATGATTTTATAGTGGTCTTTAAGATAAACAATATAATTTTTCATGTAGTAGACAATAATAATTGGTCTTATTTGATGTTGGAAAGTGATCATGGAGAAGAGAATTTTGCAAAAATCAATTTAATTTACTGGAACTTAAATCTTTTTTTTTTTCATTTTTTGTGTGTATATATCATTTGATATTGACTTAATGAATAATTAAGTTGTTTGTGATTTCGTAAATTGTTAAGCGGATATTGAGTTTGTTGCTAGGAAAAGAGATAATGTATCGAGATATCATTATATTTATATTGTAAGGTTTCGTTCATTCTTTGTTAATAACTCGTTAAAGTTGATACTATTCATGATTCGTCGTTTAATTTTCTTTCGATCAGTCATGGTGTTTCATTTTCTATGTGTCTCGGGGCGTAGAAAGTATAGTAAAATTTAGAAGTGGATTTTACGGAAGATTTCATTACATTAGGAATAGAGTTTTTCATTTAGGTTGAAAAATCTTTTATGGAATGTAATAGGGGACGTTGAAATTTTGAAAATTATGTGATTTTCACCAGACATTGTATTCCGGTAAAATTATCTTAACCAGTTGAATTACGTCGGACTCTAATTTGAAGATATTTCAAAATATTATAGTCATAGCCACGTTTTTTCGATTTGTTTAGCGGTAATAATGTCTAAGTCACTAATATAATAACCAGTTCATCCGGTATATAATAAGCGTCCACCTGATAAAGTCTACGTTTCATTTTTTTGTAAGCTGAAAGTAGTCTGATCAAAATATCTCTTCAAGTATATTAACAATTGGTTTATAAATTTGAGAATTCGCCGTAGTATACGCATATTCAATTACTAGACGTAGTATTGACATTGATCACTATAGCCGAAATACGGTTCAACCAACGTAAGGTTTATAGGGATAAACTGAAATACAACATTCATCTCCCGTAGTTTTCAGTATTTAAATTAAATTAACGTTATACAATTTATACCATCGGCTTCAATCATTTAGAAGGCGATTAATATTACAATATTTAGTGTCACTCAAACGGTTGTAGTTATAACAACGGTCAAATCTCCGAAAATTACATTTAGTGCAGCTCTGATCACCATAATTATATACACGATTACCGTATTTCTAGTGATCCCTCCAATTTCGGTTATGGTTATAATTTCAACTATAACTTCAATTAATACAAGAGTTGTTATGATTGGAATAGCGATTTTATTATATTTATATTATTCTCTTTAACAATTATCAAGATATATTTCGGTGATTTTTCAAAAATTCTTAGTATTCTTACGAGAATTATAATCGTTACGAATTTTTACAATGATAAGACAATAATATGAATGTTTTCTTTCAATGGTAATGAGAAAAATAGTTTTTTTTTCAAAAAAAAAATTCATTATGTTACATTATATGTTTCATTCTTCATTAGTAGAAGGTAGGTATTATTGAATATTAAGGTTAAGGTCGCTTTCAATGTCAATCATAACGCTATATTAGTTTTTCTTATACCGATCAAATTTTTAATGGTTTTGATACAAAATATTTCTATTCAAACATACTTTTTTTGTATCGAATTCATTATTTAATACACTTAATAATTGAAATATAATTTTACAACACTAAATGGAAGATTGATTAGTAAGAATAATGAAGTTGACTATAAAAGTATCTATGACTGTTGGTAGGCTTCAAGTATACGTAACGTATTTATCCGTTAGAGTTGGAATTTTTTTCTATTGATACATAGCCGAATTTTTGAAAAATTCAAAAATATTTCGGGTAACTAGCTTTCAACGCCGGCTTTAATATCCTGAAATATGTTCCGGTAATATTATGAACTTTAAATGTCAGTCAAAACAATATTTTTACAATAAAAAATTATTAGTATTAAAGTGTTTTGAGTAATGAATACCTACATATATACGTTCTACATAAAGATTCTCTGCGCCTAAATATCAGCATAAGGTTTAATAATCATTATGGAATCAATGTTGTAAAGTTTGCCAGAGTGAACCAATTTTTTTTATAACACATATTGTTAAAAAAATTGAAAAGTGTTGATATATAGAGTTTTTACATGAATGAAATTAAACTGTTCTATATTATTTGAAGATGATCTATAATCTTTCAATAATAAATATGCAACAGATATATCTTCTAATACGAATATTAACTGAATCATATTTCATTGCCAAATGTAACACATTCGTTTGATAAATATTGAAAACTGGGAAAAAGTAACAGGATTTGGTTCATATTACGGTCGATAAATACCATGTGTTTGACGTCTAATGCATTGTAATGAATATGTAACGGGTTAAAATACCATTCAAAATCTAGTTTTTCGTTCTTCATTACACAACACACATATTCAGGAAACTTTCAGAAACTGAAATAGTATTGGTTTCTATTACTTTGCTAAAAAAAAAATTGGAGTTTATTACCTTAGTAACTTATTGTTACACGAAGATATGTAATTATTAATTGTTTCTTTGGACTTAGAATAATATATTGTTTATAAAATGATATAACAAACAAAGGCACGATGAATCTCTCCATTTGAATGAATTCGGAAAATAAATTATAATTTATTTGGGTACATATTTTTCAAAAAGGGTTACAAAAACAAAATCTACAAATAATAATGAACTTGGTCATTTAATTAGGATATATGTAATTACCACTAAAATAATAAATGCTTGGAATAAACAAAATGACTATTAATAAAGAACGAAATTAAGACGTTATACTACATAAAAACTTAAAAGAAAAACAATTCGAATGATGATTTTAATACAACGGAATCTATTTTTACATCCTAATTTTTCAAATATCAATTAATTTCACGAGTAATTGCAATACATCTTGCACAAATATTAAATTATGAGACAGTATACTAAAACGATTGATATTTCCAAAGAGAAAGTAAATAGATTTAATCCATTTTTACGAAAGTAAAAATATTATGAAAACCGTTTCATTGTAAACGAAAGAATTAGTTTCAAATTTTAATTACAGGTCAATAGCTACGGGAAAACAAGAAAGCTTCGATTTGAGACGCACTGAAGTTTCGCGTAAACTACCATATATTTGAAAATATTTCTTGTCATCATTTGAAAACTGTTCGAAATAAAATACGTTGTTCAACATCTAAGAACCTCAATCCATGGGATCAATTCATTTAATTACGCCATCCTATAATATTGGGTTATAAAAAAAATTATACCGGAACTAACAATCGTAAAAGTATTATCCTAGCCAATGTTTTGCGTATCGAATTTCAAATCTCAACGAAAAAAAACCGTAAATCGAACTGAATTTTTTTATTTCATGAATATTACGTTATGAATACCGTTAATTTAATTATAAATTACTACAGAAACCAACTTGGAAAAAGACAAAAGATATGATATACTTTATAATGATAATTAAAACAAAATTAAAATCAATTCAAATAATACAACATACTTAAAATACTATCATAACGATGATATAATAAGAATATTGAAGTTTATATTACATATTGAAATGGATAGAACAGGGAATGATATAATTGTAACAACAACGGTTGGAGTTACTAGAAAACATGTTAATCAAAGGTTTCATTTTTAAAAGTGGTGCTTTTATATATAATTTTTATCTTTGCAAATTACTATAGACTTTAACGGATACTTCATTTACAGCAGCGATTGAAACAAGGACGCACTACTATGATTTTAACATCATATACTATATAAATGATGAATAAGGGGCTATTATCCCTATGCAAGTTCAATTTTACGTTTCCCGCAATATTATATAATTTTACACAAAATCAATGAAATCAACCGTGTTAATATACAGGTTACTGAATACTAACGCCTTTAAGTTCAATTGGAATATTAAACACCGAAATGAAACAAATTATTTCAACATGAATCTAAGGGTAAAAATATAAATTTAATGCATAATGAATAATATGAACTAATTATAGTTCAATACAAATGTGTGGTATAAGGTTTTTTTTAAGTTTGATTCAAATGATTTTTTCCCAGCACCTACAGGTGATGATTAAATCGAAAATGGGTAATGAAAATTATCTTGATAGATCATGCAATTATATCCATAAATAAAGATGGACTTTAATTATCACATAATGAGCTTATTTATATTTATTTGAATTGAAATTTAAAAACAAGATTGTTGAAAACAAACGGATATTTTTTTATCAAGAATTATTAGGATGAGAATTAACTAAATAGTGTCTAATAAAGAATATGACAAACACTACGATGAATATCATATGATTATTGTAATGATTGAATAAACATGAGGATTAAAACATGATAATTAAAGAGATACAGATGTACAAAGTATTAAAATTGAAATTAATAAACCAGTGAATTTATCTTCGTGTATAAATGTACGTAAATAAGAAACTATAATCTAAAAATATAAAGAAAACTGTATCATTCATCAATTGAAATATATATTGAACGGATAGAAATTAAATTCTAAATTTCAATTTATATGTTGACTAACAATAACTCAAACCACGGAAAATATGTTTCAAATTCTAAGGCTCATGAGGAAATGCGTTAAACTTATACTCCTAGAAAATCATTCCACTCAAAAAAAAAAAAAAATTCAATACTAAGTGTTTGCCGTGAGAAATTATTAATATTGTAAAGTATTCACAATATTTCATCTCAGAAGCTTTTGATGAGCTTTTAAACGTAGCCAGATCGAAATTCTCATTTTCTTTTCCTATGGCAGAAGAAAAACCAATTGGGGTTTTAAAATTGAATCCGGGTAAGTTTTAAATACGACGGTTAACTGCATTACTTACTTGAATTAATTGATGTTTTCCAAATTATAAAAAATTTTTAATGAAGGTTCTTAAAAAGTAGATATGTATGTTGAATGTGATACAAAACATATGCATATTATGAAATGTTTATTGAAAGCTGGGGTTCAAATATATTAAGGTGAGATTTCTATGGTCAGCTGAACTAATAATGGAATTCCTGTTGTAATAACGGTTTCAACCTAGATAAAAACTGAAACCAGTATAATGGTATCAATTCGGGTTCTACCAGCCTCGTATGATGATATGTTTTATGTTGATAAGATGTATATATAATAAACATTTTTGTTTTTGGTACAACTTACCGGTTATGAATATGTTAAATTAAAAAGTAAGCAACAACGAAAACACAAGCTGAAGTTCAACTTGATTATCTGATAATGGCTTTTATTATCCTTAAACTTCAAGAAATTTACTATTTTGTCATATAATTGTTACCTCATTCGATTTATAATGCATTGATATGATGTTAGTTTTTAATAAAATCACGAATCGTTTATATAAAGCCATTCCAAAGTTAAATAATGTTTTTTAACGTGTTTGAAAAGTAGAATGACACCCCAAAATAGTTAGAACTCAACAAAAAAACCGGAATGAAAGAAATCTTCATTCAAAAAATTTGTTTTATTGAAGAACCAAACTACTCAATTTTTTGAAAAATGTTTGCAACCACTGTTCAATAGGAAATAAGCCTCAAATTCATAGTAAAGTATTACTAATTGATTTTATTTGGTTTATTTTTATGTATAACAATCATAATTAAACCTCACAAAAATAAAAAAGAAACTGTTTGTATATGAAATTATTGAATGAAGTTTTGAAATCAGTAAGTAATTTCAATAAACTACACATCACGAAATTCATTATTTTACTTTTATTAAGCAGGTATATTTCAGGATCATAAGAAAGAGAGTCGATTCAAATAGATATGATATCACATAAGAATATAATCATATTGACTGAATTATAAACTTTGACCGTATTTTGGTTACATTTTCTATTTATTCAAAAAATGTAAAATTTGGAACATTTTATCAAAAACTTAGTCTCTAACAATGAATTAATGATGCTATTCATCAAAAAAAACATCACGTTTGTGTTTTTTCAATTACTTAGTATTAAAACAAATACAACCATTGTAGGTTTTATGTACATTGACATTGATGATATTTTTGATAAGAAATACATTTCTCATATAAATAATATTGTTAAAAATGACACATTGAAAAAGTTTCATACATTCAAAAATGTTTTGATATACATATATATTTGTGAAATAGTTGGTACATATGTAGTTATCTTTTTGGAGGTTATAGATTCGAATTACATCTAATTAAACTTCATTTTCTATCCTAAGCCTTTATAACTTTTCTTAGGGTTTAGTTGAAAGGTTGGATAATTTCGGCGTTCTTTTTTCTACAATCATAGGTCCCGTTGGTTACTCAATTGCTGCGCTGCAGTAATTGTTTTCAAAGGACCGTATCTGGCTGTGATGATTTATACATTATATATAAAGATAAAATATTCTTTTTACTCAAAACAAAATTTTACTTCAATATATAGTGAAAGTTAAGTTTCGTTTTTTTCGGGAAAATGATTTTTTTCATGTTTTTAAGTGTTGGAAACAATTGACGAATAATTTCATTTATAAATTGAACTATTAGGTAGTGATATTCGGTTTAATTTATTATTTCGAGCTCGGTTGAAGAACTCTTGTAGTAGAAGACCAGCTTCCTACGAGTGATCAAAGTCAATTATATATTGAATAAGAAATGTGTAACGACTAAGAAGAGATTGATTCATAGGGAATAAAATGTTTAAAATGAGTAGATAATATAAAAGACGGTTCAAAAGGGAGGGGTTATGAAACGTAATAGTGTTAACCCGCTTTTGCCCGAGATTTTATGACATGTTTAAAGTTAGATAATAGTGATAGTGCACATATAATTAAAATGGTTATAGATAACTTTCCAATAAGTTTTCGGAAGTTGCTTGGGATAAGCACCGTAAATAGAGAAATATGAATCTAATGTAGGTTGCTACAGAGGGATTTTCATCTGGTTTTTTGCTTTTGCTGGGCCGAAAATTTTCCGAAACTTTCCAAATAAGAATTCGAGTTACTGTTCTCGAATAGTAGGTGTTTGCAAATAAATTATATGTTATATAACAATATTTGTCGATAGAAAGAATCATTAAATTTTAGATTGATAATGACTTATTTATTTATTTATTGAACATATATATATTTGTGAAATTGCGTTTCATTTTATGTATTAGTATCATTTATCAGTCTTTTTTATCATGTAATGAGTTCTGTAAAACGCATTGGCTCGCGTTTTCAAGTAGACAAATATTTTGTCCATTATGGGTAACTATAATAAAATTGTTCATATTTGTTGTAGTAATAATAAATTTGATAATGAATGTGATGAAAATATGGGATAAAACACGGTATCGCTTAATTAGTAACATTAGAAGATATTCAAGTTTTATTTCGAATTTTATTTTATTTCAATACTGTTGAATTTAACATTGAATCACTTTAAAGTGTTTTGTTTTTCGGTTGTAATCTTTGCTTTGTACGAAATTAGTTTCAATGAACCTTAATACAAGACCTTCAACTGTTTTACGCATTTAAAGAACTGTTGACAATTATAGCTTTAAATTTTACAATTTGAAAGTTTTAAATAAAAGATATTAATGCGCATATGATTTCCATACATATGGCAGTATATAAGAAAGACAAAGTGAATGGTAATGTAATGGTGAATCTAAAACTTTATTTCTTTTCAAATTCACCGCTTGAAATAACACGAGCTTTCCTTGTTTACCACATTCTACTGATAAATATATAGATCTATAAATATATAAATTTTAGATAAAATTGTACAAAAGACAAGGAAACTTATGATATAACTTGAAATTAACTAATCAAAGTTTAAAAAGGCATTCAAGAGTTTGTTATATTGTCAAATTAATTTCATTTATTAATTAATTAATTGGTTATACTTAAGTGAATTTTAATACTAAGTTGTTCCATTGAAGATTTCAATACTTACATTAAATTCTTCTAGTAGTTCATGTTTTTTAAGACTAAGGTTGAAATAAAAGAAAAATGTAAAATGTGTGATTTAATTGTTTTTAAATAAGCTTAATAATTCATCAAAACTTTCCTTTCTTCCTATAACCAAGAAATCAACTATTGATCAATCAGCTCACATCTAATGTAAATAGTAAACATAAAACAAATATACCACCGCAGGTATTGTCAAATGGTATACGAAAGAAAACTAAAAATATTAAAGCAACCTACTACCACCGGGAATAAAAATATTAAAAAATTTATACATCTTGAAAAACCTAATATCAATACTATATCAGGAAAGACCAAACGTTAAAGCAACTTTTGAAGAACTATTAATACTATAATACTCATCAAAAAAGCTGAAAGATTTTGCGAAAATTGTCTGACCGCCTTGTGAATATTATAATTAAGAGATTATCAATGAATTGATGTATTTAAACGTAATCTTAGTTATATATAAGGTTACGAATATAGATATCGATTAAAATTAGGGTTAAATAAATAAAATGAACAAAATTGTTAACAAATCGGTTTTCAAAATTTCTCAATTCCAAAATTAAATTCTTTTTTGTACATAAACATTAAAAAGAACATAAGTTCAGCAAATCTTTACATAAGTAACTCAAAAGTTTTAATTTCCTATTATTCTTTTTAACCTTTAGTTTGTTCAAAAACCTTGAACAAGGTCAATTGACCAGTAAACAAAAATATTAGATGTCAAAATAAATATCACAATGCATATATATTGAAAACTAACATATGAAAACAGTATTATACTTGGTTTGTTGTAAGTATTACGTAAATTATTTATTTCAAACGATCAATAATTAATGTACTTATTCCGATTGTTATGATTATTAAGAAGTAACATGATCAATAATATCAAATATACTCAATGAATGAATACATCAAACTAAATTTATTGATGTTTTCAGTGTTATCAATTATACATTGATTGAATTGAGAATCAAACGAATTTTGTACCTAATATAATATACCTATTATGTATTTCAAATTTCAATTAACACATTGTATAATATGATTAATTTACTTTACGATCATATACCGACTGAAATTATTTTAAAAATGAATTTGTTTCCAATATGGGATTAATATATACATGATGGTTAGTATTGTGTTTTAGGTTAATATGTTAATTATAATTGTTTGAAACCGGTACAATTTTCAACTCAATAAAAGATGTATTTTTCATACGAGTTGGGTTGTTTATTGTGGAGGGATTGTTTTAAACCGAATATGGAGCAATGTTAGAGAACCGAATGCATTGTTTATATTTGATGACAAAGGAATAAAAGAGTAGGGAATAAACAGCTCATTTACTGGACCATTCTTACTATATATAGGCTTCGTATTATGAACAAACCCACACATAAAAAAAACCATAACATTACATCCCCTTTCACCACGATTAAAAATATCTTAGTTTCACGAATATTATTTTTACCACGTGGGTTTTGAATAATTTTCAACGTAATTACAACTTCATCACGGATATTGACCTTAATATCCGTCGCAATATTCATTTACAAAACAAGTCCTAATTTTACGGAACTTTTTTATGTATATTTGTACATCCTTACTACATTTAAAACTCCTCTCCTAATATATACTACTTTCAGGTAGCTTCATACATGAATTGGTTATCATTAAATTAGTATGGGTGGGTATAAATTATATTAGTTATGGAAAGTTTGGAAAACATATGCGAAACATCTATATAGCGACTGAACTTACTTTTACTTCAAATAATTTCATTCATATAATTATACATCACCTTTATTAACGGTACCTACGAACCGTCAATACCTATTCATATAATTCATTTCTGGGCCCGCTAAAATATGACAGTTTAAGTTAAAGGCAAACGCTAGGAAGTCACGCAATCTCCACTAAAATTAGACGGTATCTATAAAATATTTTTTGTCGAAAATTTTCAAAATTCCGAAAACAAGGGCAGGTGTGGAAATGAACTAGAAATAAACTTACCTTACGCGTCAACGTTATTCATCTAACAATACCTTACGTTTTAATTTATCTGGTGTCTATAACGAGGCGAATAATCCTTCAAAAAAGAATTAAGAAAAAATTTAAGGCAATATGGTACACAGCAGCAAAATGAAGATACCTCGATAGTGAAAACAACAATTATTTTTATAACAGGATTTTTTTTAAGCCAACACAGGGTGTTATAAAGCGGGAATGAAACTCTTGAGAGGACATACAAAAACCAATCTAAAGAAATGAAATTTAATGAAACAATTTGATTGCAGTTAAGGAATGAAATACAAATCTGAAGGGTTTTCCCCAGATTGAATAGAAAACAACTTTGGATAGTTGAATATTGACCTTATTTTAATAAAAATTCAAAAATAGAGCAGATTATAAGCAATTCGTTAGTTGAACCTCCTTTGATATGTATAAGCTTCCTGTTATGACCGAAGCAACATATGTGAAATAAATAACTTGAATGATATTATGATAAATAAAAATGTTTTTCACATGTTGTTCAAAGTATTTGGAATAATTGAAAATATTTTAAAGACACATACGTAACTATTATACATTATACTAACTACAGAAAGCCATCTGAATCCTTTTACAAAGGTTATGAGATACGTTCATGTTAAAGAAGAAGGTGAGGGAAACTTTCATAAGGAATTTACTTAAACCAGAAGTCACAATGATAGCAAATATGGTAAACTACGTAAAAAACTAGAAAATAGATTGATTAACCGCAAATGTTGTTGAAATTTTCGCTTTCACCCTTTTCATAACCTTAAACTTAACGATAATCATTCTAATTATCATTATTAAACTTGAAGATAGACTTTGACATCAATAAAACCATGAATTTAAAGCGACAATGAACCGGTGAATGAAAACCACAAATATATTCACAATGACGGCGGAGTATATCTATCAACTTTAACGAGGAATAATGAAATGTATACGATAAATTCAGATTCAAGTTTTTCAAATTATGATTGCAACCATTGATTATAATAATCAATTTTGATATCAATTATTGTAACTAAAACAAATGTTTTCATTCGATTATTACCCTTGAATGTTACATTGAAAACCTATAATAATTCAATTACTATCAGCCAAATATTCTAATTTTTTTGAAGCCAATTGAAGGATCATAGTTAGAGGAATATTTTCAAAACTAGTTGTTAACTTACTTTGATACAATATACGTAGTATGTAGTTATTTATGACCACGCTTGATCTATGTATTTGATGCTTCGACGTGTATTTCTTTTAAGAAAGAAATAATATAGTGGTTGCAAATATTGATTCTTATATTTACAATATGCATGTAATATATGCATTGGACTAATTGAAATTTAAATAATATTATATTGATATCAAGTATTTATAAATGGAATAATTGAAACAAATAATAATTTTTTTGAAACTCATATTTCTATACGTGATATCTATAAAGGATATAGATATAATTATTGTGGGAATTTTTAATTATAATCCTACATTATGATCATGTCCAAATTTTAATATACGGGTTTGTAAACATTAAATATATTAATCAACCAGTGAAACTATTTAATTCATACTCCCGATGTAATTCAAACATTTTACAATCGTAAAATAGTGAAAACAATCAAAAAATATGAAAATTGGTTAAGGGGTTTCTAATAGAATAAATAATAGATACATTTTAGTCTAGATAATAGAGGTTAAAGCTGATTATTAAGTTCATGAATCTTTTGATAAATATCATATTTCCTTTGTCCAGTTTTTGTTCAATTTAAGGTCGATGGATTTATTCGAACGGCGATATGAAATGCAGTATTTCAGGATACTAAAGGCTTTAAGCCAAAGTTTGATGCTGTTGAAACAATGGAGAATTTAATCAATTATTAAATGACTGAATCTATATGTAAGGATTTAGATAACGAGGTTTATAAAATGCGGTTTATGAAACTATAACAAAAGTATAAATTTTCAATGTCTATACATAATCTTAATCTTAAAATAACACATGACAACGTCAATTTCAAACTATAATATAACGTGTTTCACTTGTTGATATAATATTTGTATTTCAATCCCATGATTATAAGGTTATTGAACACTGTATGTGATTAAAGTAAAACAATTAATTTCCCGAAACTCATAAATCAGTATCAAAATATGTTTTCGTTCCCAGTTCTGTAAATCTACATATCGTAAACCGCCTCAATTTGTGGGGGAAAAAAATCCCAGTGCTATACTTTTTCATTTATTTTCCAGGTAATACACTATTTTCAAGTAAATTTGCATGAGATAGTATTTGTCAGGGTACATGACGCACATATAAATAAAGACAAATGGTACAAAAGGTGGATTTTCGAAAGTTATATGTAAATAATACGGCAAAAATGTATGAAAATATAGTGATATATGAAATTGAAATAATACAATTCATGATGAATATAGCATTAAATGCAGGAACTGGAGATAGTTTCAAAATGTGATCAAAATTTAATTTGGAACGGGCAAAACATAATCATTTAAAGGAAAACATGATAATACTCCAAATAAATCATTTGTATAATATATATTAGTGTTTTAAATTATATGGACAAACTTTTATCGATAGTATTATTCAATTATAATCTAAGATTTTAATACTTCCACATAATTATTGTTTGCGACGTATTACATATTATTAGGCTTGGGGATCAAGATAAAGATATAAAAAGGGTGGTTTGGAAGTAATAGATGCGGCCTATAAAAATGAAGTAAATGATTCTTATCTTTAAAATGTAAATAACGTTGGAAAACGAGAATGAATTTAATCCATTATTGTACTATTTTATTAGGGTTTAAACATGGAGAAAAATCCATATTTTTCCTCATAGAAACATGATTCTTCAAAAACATTACCACGTTGATTATGAATTTTATATACCAAACAGAACAATAAACCTATTACTCGGTTTTTGTAGTTGAAAAGAGAAACGAGATAAAAATTAGGTTGTCCTCAAGGTTCTAGTATTTGATGCATTCTGAGAAATAATTTATTAGTCATTATCTATATGTTTGTCCGGTGTAATATTCTTCACAATCTTTTCTTTATAATATGTTTTGAACTTTGACTTTGTGGTTGATTATATCATATTTCTTTAACAACCTGAATTTATAACCTCTTTATTTGGTTTTCTTTTCATTAATATAAAGCTTTCATGTTATAGGTTAATATACTTATAATTACATAATTATTTTATCATGAATAAACTTATAGCGGTAAAGTCCTTAACCTATAACTATATACTAAACATTTATGTAACTGTTTACCACATTTTGATACGACTGTTTACGTTGTTGGCATTATTACAACCTTCCAGATTTATATCATCCAATTATATTCCAATATTCATTTTATCTTTGATATTTTAAGGGTAACAAACATAACAAATTACTACATTGCAGCTGAAAATAGGGATCATGAAAACTATTGCATTAATATTGAAATGTTAATGGTGAAAATATTTTCTATCAGGTTTGATAACACGTTGTTACTATTAACTTACACAAGGAAATTCATTTATGAGATGTAATTCATAATTGATAATTAACATACTCTCGTTAACTAATTCGTATAAATACATATTAGAAGGATTGAATTGATTTTTAATTGTGTAATAATATACACGTTAACAAACATATTGAATATTTCTTCAATACCGTACGCCATCATGGAACTTGATTGTCCAATTGAACATCTTGACTTGTTTCCTTTCAGAAGGTGAAATACGCGGCTGAAACCAAAAAAAAAGTAATTATTTATGAAAACAACGATAAAACTCGTGAAACGTACAAAACAATGGACTATAAATCACGATATTGTATACTTTGTAGTGAAAAAGTAAAAGATATTACAACATAGTTATTAAGACTAACGATAAATTACTATACTTGAGTTTATCAAACTTATAAGGAATATCAAAACTTGGTTTGCATATAAATTAATTTTGTATAAATTAATATTTATTCATATTACATGAGCTCATCATAGTGATGATAGTTATCAAAACTTGGTTTGTATATAAATTAATTTTGTATAAATTAATATTTATTCATATTATTTGAGTTCATCATAGTGACGATAGTTAGATTTCATTGAACGCATCCAAATCTCCAATTGCAATAGTGCTTATATGATAGTTTTGTGGATATTGGATCCATTGAATGCTTTTGTTGTAACAGGTTGAGTAGGTATAGTTCAAATATGTTGAAAATGAGTTATGATTGCCTTTTTTTGTGTCTTAATAGCGAAAGAAAGCGCTTTGTAACATGTGATATTTATAGGCGGGGTATTGTTACTGGTAAAATATACTATATGTTATAAGCCATATGTAACAGGTTATCATTATAATTTGTAAGTAGTAGGGGTTACGTGAAAAATATCGATACGAGATGAAGTCGATGTAATTTTGGGACATCCAATATGTTAAAATGATATTCGAATAAATTATTTGAAGAATTTGAAAACCAAAATTATATAGCCAAATCGTCAAGTCATACCTAAAGACCCGTGTCATTGTTTAATTTTTTGTATTGACGTTGAAGGAGGTACATTCGATGTTGAAGTAGGTTTAATATGAACTTAAAAGCTTGAACCAAAGTGAAAAAGTAATATACTCATTGAAATCATTTATAAACTTCAATAACTTGATTCGTAATAGTTGAAGTTATTTCAACTTCACTTCAATTTGGGAAAGCTTTCAATATTTTGTAATGTTGGTAATAGTAAATCGTCTTGTCTATTAGAAATTTAAATATTTATTATCTACATTATTGATTGTTTTTTTATAATATTCCATTCATTTCTTCAATTTGTATAAAATAAGATATGATTTTATGATACTATTTATGTGGAATTATATTATGTTTTGATATTGAATCGCCTCGTAATTAATATAGTGTGAATTGATTTACCATTCTATGAAACTAAAGCTAAATAATATGTTCAAATGCCGAAAACCATTTGTAAAGGAAAGACCATTGCTATTATAACCTTATAATTCTTTCGTTATGTGTTATTAGCTACAATTATTACGGTAAGAAAGAGCTTTTGGTACTTGATTCGAAGGGGGCGCGGTTTCGGTTGCGATCAATCGATATTAGTATCATAGCATTCAACAAAAGCCTAATTTTTGGCTTTTAGAAACCCGTATCTAGGGATGTCAGACATGCTTACCGATATGACAAGAGGGGAATTGATTGTATGGAATTGATTAAAAGAGATGGTAAAATATTTAGAAGTAAGGTTAGAAGGCTTATTGAATAATGGTAAGTAGTGATTGTTGTTGGTAGTAATGTTGGTGTTTTAGTGCTTGGAAACAGCGTGATTTAAATGACGATTACTAGTTTTTATCATCTTATTTACCGATTCTACAGTATCTTTTTTTTTTCTGTAGGTGGATTGTCGTCCTCGTTGTCGTAAAGGGTTATGGTAACTCTAATTGCAGTTAGTATAATTTGATGTACTCACCATCATGTTAAGGGTAGAATTAATGTGTTAATTCAATTAAAAGGACGAAAAAATATCTTGAAGTTAGGCTGGGGGATAGGGTTAATGATATTAATGATAAATGAGAATAGTAAATTATAATCAATGAAAATTGGATTTGCATCTAAAAAAGATGTATCTTAGGTGAAGTAAGCTTCTTAGGGTTAGTTTTCGGTGTCGATAAGAGGCTTATTGGTTAAAATACATGATGAGGAAGACATTTTAATAAGGTTGGACTTACGAGCCACCTATGGAACTAACTTACCGTTAGGAACATAGTTTATCAAGGTATTATCTATGTCAAATACGTTTTTATCTGTCCCAACATACATTTTCACTTTTACCATCATTTTTTCTCACAAATGAGACGAAATATATCCATTCAATAATATGTTCCCTTTTTATGAAGTCATAAGTCATCAAATATGTATACAAAGCGAGTTTATTATATGATATGCATTTTTTTGCAATACCTCTAGTTAAAAAAGCACCTTGAATTCTCATTAAAATGGTTTCTTAAAATCTTCGACATTAACTTTAACATAAGAAGACCATATAGGAATCGTCTTGCAATGATTGATATCTAATTAATACTTTTCTATTTACGGTAGTTTCCTTTAGCCATGACTCAAATTCTACAAAAAACTTGCTAATAACCGTTTGGGGTCGGATAATTTCGTTTTATAATCTAACTTTCATATGTATTGGCAAAGTTACGGCGAAAGAAGACCGGAAACATTACGTTATGTTACCCTTTTCTTTTTCTAATCTCCATAAATATTCTCGTTTACCTCCCGTATTTCGTTTTAATCAACTCTTTCTTTATTAGTCTTACCTACAATACTAGATATGGAGTTACCATTGATGATCCTCATGAAAGTATTGAAGTACCGAGATATTTTAAAAGTAGTTGATTTAATTAGAACGTAGATAGCTTACGTATTTACTGGAAAATACTCCCTGCTACTTTTCATATCGGTTCGTTCAATGAGTCAGTTAGTTGTTTCATTTTATTTGAAAGATACAACCATTTTCAAAAATCTGTTAACCGAGGTTGCTCGAGATTTTCCACATTAAAAACGCAAATTATCACCTCGTATATTTCGCCTTAAATTTTATAACGAAGGGTATCCCCCTTACAATTTATATGATAAAGCAAAATTTGTGTAACCAAAAAAAACCGGTAATTTTAACAAAGGAAACCCATGGTTACCTAGCTTTCAAATGAAAAACTTGGAGGAAGACTTGAAGTTGTTGTAAGAGATAATGGAGATAAGTGCGATGTGATTCAAATATACAACTTTGAAAAGTCAAATCAAGTATGCAACTACCACACTAAGCACCAAGATATGTCAGGTTATTGATTTTTAAGTCGATGAATAACAAGGATGTTTTCATTTTAAATAATGTTTTACTTCTTGTGCATTTGCCACTTCTTGTTACCGTATTTATTTTTTTGGTAGCCTGAGTTGAAAAAGTAAATACCTTGAAACAACTGAACACATAGAGTTGAACATTATAATATTATTGTACAAATATTCATTTTATAGAAAACGAATATATCAAATTGAAAAGTTTAATACGAAGTGAATAATAGTTGCATAATATACATAATATACTTCAACAGTATATAGTTTTCCATGAATTGTATTTCTTTTGAATGTGATTATTGGAGCCAAGATTTTTATAGTATTATAATTTTGTCTCTTGGAAGGGTATAATGGTTGAATTGTTAAGCGAGATATTGGTTGAAAAGTAAAGAAAATTTTGAAGTAAATTAGAATATATGTATTTTTAATGTGTAAAATATTATGTTCTAGGTTGTACCACAGAATTGGCTTTGGAACTGGTTTAAATACTACATGTAGTAGATATGTTCCAGCTAGTAAAATTCTTTCTCTTTCTTTTCTCTATAAAATTTGAAAATGGTATTTCAGCTATTTAACAAAAATACGGTTCGTTTAAAAAATGTCCTTCAAATTTGAATACAATTCCTTTCTTCATATTAATACATATTGAATTATATTTAATCCGATCAATATCATCACTTCATATCAATTTCAACCTCATTTCCTCACATCACCCGTCCTCATCTTAAATTGTTGAGCTATTTTTTTTTCAATACACAGCTATAAATTCAATAAAGTGGGAAATTTTGGCTATCTTTTAATCAAATTTCCCTCAATTGTTGGACTAGTCGTAAACTTATTCCCATATTCTTTTTTTTATATATATATTTGACTTCTAACAATTAACAGATGAAATGTTTTCACTAACAGCTAACCATATATCCCTCCCAGTTTTAGTAAACCACTTTGTATTTTCGGCTTTTCCCCTTAGTTTATAAAGCAAACCACTTAATGTATTGATTATTAATTGTAGCTTGTCGATATTTTCCCCTGCTTTCTTCCAAAAAGGAATATGTATAAAAATCGAGTACATTCTATCTAACCTTTTTCACGACCCATAAAAATAATATAGTAAATGATCTATGACAAACTTGATATACCGGTAGTGGAAGTATTTAAATTTGATTGAGTAGAAAAGACTGGAAATATATCAAGCTGTTACTCAACAACATCTTACTGGATTTTTGGACGGTTTTGTTAATCGAATATAACAAATATAGTTACCAGCATCAACTCTGGTTGATATTTTTATATATAGATGATGAAGTATCTGTGAAACAATTCAGCTTTTCAATACAAAGATATAAAGAAGGTATTACATCTTTTAAATACGTTAATATAGAAGGGATTGAAGTTTAACGAAAGCGATGGAAGGAGGATTTGAAAATAATTTCGTGTTTAAATATATTGATATAGGAAAAGTTTAATAAGTTGTAAATACAAATATGTAATGAAGGTTTCAATAGGACAATCTCAAGTACCGCATTGCAAAGAAACTTGTATTAGAGGTTAAATTGGAGGTAGTATTATATTATGCATTGAAAAATTAGTTTAATAATTAGTTTCATGTTTATATATAGTAGAAGTGCCCAACTTAATAGACTAAGAACTTTCTATATTTTTCATCAAAATTTAAAACAACGTTTGAGATTTTAAACTCCGACATATTTCGTTCGAAAATAGGATTTTACGTTTAAAGTCAATTGTTTCCTTTTCGTTAACTTTTATAGTTGAATACTATTTGGATAAAGAAAAATCATTTTTGATAATTATTCAAAATTCGTGGTATAATACACCTCTCTACCCAAATTTAATTATTCGTATTGTTACCAACCGCTGAAAATTCAACAAAATTAAAAGAATAGTCAATGTTTTAATAAATTACGTTGGTCTATCGAATGAAATCAAAACTTTTTTCACTTTTTTTGGAGTATCTATTCTCCGATTGATAACAAATAAAGACCAGTTAGTTACTGTCGGTAAGGTCTCAAGCCTATAATATTCACGTGAACATAAGGTCTTTTAAGAGTAATCAAAATGATTGGTAATTGTATTATAAAGTAAGATAGGTTAAGAAGAAGCATCCAAAGGTGTAAGCCACAGGTGAGAGCTTATAAGCCCTCCACCCAGAGCGTATCACTCTGGAATATTCCTTCTAGACCGATCTATGCATGGAGCACTTTGCGCCTTGCAAGAGTGCAGCCTGCAGTGTGACACGTTATCGTGCACCCTGCAGGAGTACACCTTGCAATACAGTGCACTGCTACTTGCCCTATGTATACTACCTATGAGGGCATAATAACATCCATAGTTACAAATGAAAATACAATCCGCTTAGTTTTAGTAAATTAATTACACTTTCAAAGTTTCCCTTTGGTATTCGGGTGAATGTTTTACGATTATTACGTGACATGGACTTTCAGTATTTCGGCTGACATTATTTTTCTTCGAAAAATATATGAAAATGAACACCGGTTAATTAGATTTTTTCAGTGAACCGGAAAAAATTCGGGCAATGAATAGTATTAACCTATATAGACTGATAGTAAGAAGGATACATATATTGGTTCTCATGAAATGAAAAATAAATCAATTCGTTGTATAAAGAATTTATATCGGCATTTTATACAAACTTTCCAGGCGGATATGAGTAAATCATTCAACCATGCGTTATTTTGAAAATATTTAACTATTGTAATACAAATTGTTCACTCAAGAAGATTTAAGGTTCAATAATGTGGTATATGAAACTTGAATATTTCGATATAATAATATGGAAAAGGTATGAAAGTTATAGTATACGTCAATACAAAAAGAATATGGTATTGAATTCAGCTATATAAGAAAGACTTTATTAAAGGATTTGGCTTTTATATACTTTTATGCGGAACGAAGCTTCATAAATTTGAAATAAAGCAGTATAGAAAAGTTTTTAACAAAGGGTATTCAATCAGTATGATATAAAAAGGGTCTTGTCGAGGGTAAAATAAGAGGTAGTATAAAAAGTTATGTTAAAAAGTTCACATTATAAATAATTCAAAGTATGTATATAATAGAAAACCCTTATCTAAAAATATGTTTGCTGTGTTGCTTCTTTGTGATGAAAAACCGGAATTTAAACCTTCTAGCGCTAATAAATGTTGTTTAAAACAGAATTTCACGAATTTTATTAATGGAACAATTAATTACAATAACAATGAATAATATGCTGTGAAGGAAATATAATATATTTTATACTTACACCAATATTTATATGTATATATAGATTACGCTTTTCAATAAACTTTTTATTCAATGGTTATTTACTTATAAAATAATCCGTTATGAGTTGATGTAATTTCTGTTTGATAAGTATCATGAGTAGAAACTGCAGGGTTAATGTATGAATATTATATCAGTATGGTGGTGAGATAATTAAAAAGTGTTGGAAGGTTAATAATATCCCATTAACAAACGTATTCTATCCTGAAATAACGTAAAATGCATGTTTTGATTATCTCAAAACCTGCTATAAAGGTTTGAAATATGGATATCAGACAAAATCTCTAGTCTTTATAAATAAAATGTTTAATAGTTAGATGAACAGGTTGAATCATATACTTCATATGTAATAATATATTGAACACTGTGAATATAGTTAATTGAAGATAAAAGCTACTACATTATTGGAAACATTTTGTATATAACGAAGAGATTTTACGTATTTAAAACTCACAATATCCAATCCGATGATAATACGTAAGAAAAAAAATAGGTCTCTTATTTGTATTTAAATGATTCAACCCGCGAAATTTAATTCATTATCTTATAACGGATACGCTTTTTGGCTCACAATTTTCATGATTTATGTAATGTTGGCTTTTTCCATTACATATGGTTTCGCAAGCATACCGAATAGAATAGGCCCCCTGTAAACTGTTTCGGTGCGGTGTTAAGTCTGGTTTCTAGAATAAGTATTAGGACCAGCTGATTTACCACTATAAGCGTTAAACATAATGAAGATTTCGGTTTAATTGTTGAGGCTATCGGATGTATTTGAAACCAGGTTAACAGATTGAGATTATCAATAAAATCCAAGTTACATCTCCAAAATATATTATTATACCCCGTTAAATAAAACGGGAATTTCCATGGAAGGATGCAATTATATTATTTTATAAGGTAAAATAAACCTAACTCATCGTAAATGTTAATAATATCTTTAAAATTCTAATTTTAAATTACTTTGAAATTATATTCCACGCGTTTTCGTATTTCACCACAGGTGTATTAAGTTCAAATGTCTTTATTGATATTTTAGCGCTGTTGCAGATGTGTTGAAGATAACGACTTCTTCACCGTGAAACTATTCATCTATAGAAATTCATTCACATGAAATAGTGTGCTATAATCGATAGAAAAACAATATATATAATGAAGTTATTGAAATGAATTGTCATAAAATCAAAGAAATATTGCAAATAGAACTATTATTGACGTATATTCAAACAATCATGAAATATGATCTTATTATAATTCACCAAGAAAATTTAAATTTAAAAATGATTCGATATATATTACAGAGAAACAATTTTATAAAAGTATATCGAACCGTTGGGAACCGTTTTATTAACAGAAGAATTAATACTGGTACCGCTATCTATAGGAATGAAATCTGATAAAAATGAAAAATTTTCTTTGGAAAAAAACATAATTTCATAGGAAATAACCGTGAAAACGTAACGGCGATACAAAATGATGTTGGATCAATCTAAAAAATATTGAAACTTACACCTGTAGTATTATTTATAGACTTGATAATAAATACTGGTAGATTTGTAATAAAACAAATTAAAAACATTTCTCCATCCAATTTTATATACAAGATAAAATACAAATAAAAGAGTTCTTACATAAAATATCTTTAAAATTTAGAGATTCAAGTCTATACAGAAAACTTTTAACGTTTCTCTACGAATGTAACAAGAGTATTCCCGTTCATTACGTTTCTATACATAGGATATACAACGTAAAAGACAAGACTTATTTATAATATAAACCAGTAAAACGCAACTAATAAGTTATATATTTCAAGCTTTATATAGAAACTTTTGATGCGTAATAATAGTATGGAAAAACATTAGACAAACAAATGCTTTAAAATAATATTACAATAAATTTAACAGTAGTAAAGAAAACGTAATTCAACAAAGAAATGTTCAAGTCATATGCAAAGTCTTCCTTTTTCTTGTTTTGATTTCTTTTACCCGTTAGGTGAGGTAAATATAATTTTCATCCAAGGGAAATTCAATCTTCGAGTCATGGAAACATAAATGCTTTGATTAAGTTATAGGGTTATATATATATATATATATATATATATATATCGAAAATCATAGTTGTTTTGTTTATAACGATTAGTATTAATTGAATTACACTTTAATTTGGCAATTTCATTAATGCTTCATATTATCGATACGTATATTGAGCGTCGTTCATTCATAATATCAACATTTACTATGTTTATCATATATTGGTTATATGTGTTTTTGTCTTAACATTTTTAATTCATATGGGATGAGATGTGAGGTTTTAGTTGGATAAATGCTAAATTCATGCGAAACCACATTACATTCACATCTGACGACTATTTAAACATATATTCGATTTCATTTTATCTATAATACAATACAATTTTCATAGAACCGCACTTGATTTTGTTGAAGCATTAGCGTTTTAATGAATACAGTAATTACAATTGGTGCTGTCGATAATTGTGATGGATTTCTTGATTATGATTTAAACGATAGTAATATGAAATAAACAAAACTTCCTGTGTTTTATCATGTTGGCTAATATTAGTTATGGAAGGAAAAAATATGAAGTATGTCTTTCCATAAAATGGGTTGAAAACCCCTTAAATATTAACAAAACGTATTTGTAATAGTTAGAATAAATGATGGAAGGTAAATGTTTGTTGGTATTTCAAAACTTAAAATTTATAAAAATTTACAGTAAATATTAGATATTGAACAAAATGAAAGCAGTAAAAAATTAACTTTTATTTTGAATTAGAATGAAATCATTCTGATTGATGTAATCAACGATATAAAAGATAAATATGTAGAAAATGATGAATTACGTAAATTCACAATGATATCCAGCAACATTTTTAAAAGGCAACGGTAAAATAAGACATATTTACGTGAGGTTTTTAAAAGGCAACGGTAAAATGAGACATATTTACGTGAGGTTTTAAAGTTTTGAATATAAAATACGTGAATTAATTCCAATAGATATTCAACCTTGTTCTTCGGATAAAACAATAAAAATTGGAATTGTTATTTAAAATATCAATGAACTATTATTCATCAACAGTGTAGAAAACTATGATTGTAAAGCCAGTTTATCTAATAGTAATATACAAATTGTTGAGTATGATATTGTAATAAGTTTCTAAAAATTCATCAAAAAAAGATTATTTATAAAATATTTCTTTAAACAGCAGTATTCAATAATATCAGCAATTCATATTCATTTATATATGAAAATCTGAATTATAAACAAGTTAAATAAAATAGAACATATAACAATGAAGATTACAATGATTAATTTTGAAATGCGACTAAACTTTACTTCCATCATTTAGTTTCCATAGAATATTTAATCAGTGAAATAATCCTAGGGGTGATAAAGTTTTTAAGATTAGTTACCATGTTTTCTATCCATTTATACGATTCATATTTACATTATCCATTTTATCGTTGCTTAGTATTATCTCATTTGTCTATATTCTATCAGATTGAATTATTGTATATAATGAACAAATGTTGATATCAATTTAACTCGATTAAGTTTTAGAGGTTCATTTACTTATTTTACCATGATGGATAATTTTCATCGAGTTTATACATTGTCCCATATATTGACACTTATTTTCACAACTTTATTAATAGAATTTGAAAATATTTATATACAAATTTTCATCATTACAATGACTTTAGTTTGTGTTGATTTTCTGTTTTCACAAATCTCTATTTTAAGCCAAATTCAGAAGTCCTGAATCATCTAATAACTGAAGGAGGTTAAGAAAATTACAATATATAAAAATTCATTCAAAAAGTGAAATATTTCGGTTGAGACAAATATAATTTTTACTGTAAAGAAAAAAACATATAAATTCATTATTATTGTTGAAACAGTACTAATTGCAGTGTATTCAGTCAACTTTACTTACAGTAGAGTTGACTTTACTAACTGTAATTTGAGTGTATTGTTTTATAGGCCTACTATATTGGCTGCAAGTCAAGTACAGTATATAACCACTTAAGACTAGGGTACGGGCTAAGCGATTGACTATATAAATTACTTTGAAAACCGGCTAGCGGTCTGCCAAACCTAGAACAATACATTAACCACTTTTAATGCAGTATCACTTACTTCGACTAATACGAATCGACTACGTTGCAACGATAAAGCCTTACCAATACCGAACAATGCTTATTAGGTTAAGCACAGATTATCTGAGTAGAATAAAAGGCTACTTTACGGTTACACTCTACGTCAAACTATGGCTAGGATAGAGGAAAGATTCTTTCGAAGAGCCTTTACTATTGTATCAGTCTTTACGGCAACACATAAAGAAGACTTCTGAACTACGCCAGTCTCTATAGCAATCTAAAGGTAACAAAGGTATCGCCATTAAAAACACCAAGAAATATTTACAGAACCTTTTTAAAGAGAGTTGAGATTGACCGCTGAAGGTCTTAAACTACAAGTTAATAGACAGCGAAATCAGTACTACTGCAGGTATTATAATTACAGATATTACTATTGTAAAAACGACCAAGCTCTATGCTATTTAACCACCAATACCAAACGACTTCCGACATTACTCTTTATACCAAATCTTTCCCCTAAATACCAATATTTCTTCCTACTTCCCTCTTTTCTCCCTTCATACGCCAATTCAATCGTTAAAATCGCTACTCTAAGCAAAAATACCGAAAATTACCAAGTCGCGCCAAAAAAGAAAGCCATGTAGCGTAACTTGACATTAAATCATCAAGCTCCTACGCCCCCAAATTACCAAGTTTCTTAACCACCAAGTCCTACGCTAACCATAATTTTTAAAATAGCGCCCAGTAAAAAATGACTAAAGGCAATTAAAGCTTTCAGACTCCTCTTTTTAAATAATTACAATAAAGACCTCTAGGGGCAAGATATCGACGAAAAATTAACTAAAAAGCACCTGATCAACTTCATCGGCCAGTATATCCTCGACCAAAATGATAGCGAACTCGACCGTAACGAAAACACTTTTTGAATCTTTCGTAATTTCTTCGATAGTTGAACTTTTAATATGTAAAAGTCAATTGAAAGAAGTATGAAAAACAAGTTAGGAGTAAAACTTATTTGTCAAGGAGTATATGTATTAGGAAAAATTTCCACTAAACTGGCAAAAGTTTTCTATGAATTGACCCAATTTAAGGAATACTTTTAAAACACATACCCCAAAGAAAAGGGCGTTAAAAAGCTTTAATAGACTTACACACGTTTTATAAAACATCCCCTCAATACTTGGTTGAATTAAGTCTCCTTATGCGGAAACAATGAAAAACCTGTTAATTTATTCAGCAGTTAAGAACTGTCGGTAAAATCTCAAGCCTTGGTATTCACGTGAATTAAAGTTTTTGAAGAGTAATCATAATGATTGGTATTATAGTATAAAAAGATGATAATGATCAGAAGAAGCATCCAGAGGTGCAAACCTAGAGCGTACCACTCTAGAACGCCCCTTCTAGACCGCTCCATGCATGAGAGTGTAATCTTCAGTATGTCACGTTATCATATACGCTGCAAAAGTACAGCCTGCAACATGATACGTTATCGTGTATGCTACAGAAGTATTACTTACAGCGTAATATACTGATACCTAAATATACCATCTATGAAGTCATATAATAATATTCACAAGAACTATTACGTGACAATGCGAAGTATGCTTTTAACGGTGGTAGAGCGCGTAAAGCAGCGGTCGCCAACAAAAAAAAGGTATTAACGTCGGAATTATCCACCATTCAATTAAATAAGATTGTTAAATTCTTTAATTTTTTTTCCATAGCCGAATTCTCTTTGCCCTTTAATCCTTTCTTTAAAACCACCAAATCCTTTAAAATTGCTAAGTCTTTTAAGGCGAAACTTTATACGATAGGTATGCTTAAATGCATAGTTTTACCACAAGTTCTACGACAGGATTTTACCCTTCGAGTCAAGCGATTGGCAACTACCTTTATTATCGCGATTTGAAAGACTTAGGGTTTGAATTGACAAAAAAAACTATCGACGATTGGAATGACTATCGTGACTTTCCCCTTAAACTTTCCATGATTAATGTTCATTACAAGCTTGTAAAGAACTTCGCAAAGGTTTGAAATAACGTAAATAAGTATTACGGGAAGCATTACAACTTTTTCTACACGAAAATAATGCTTTTTTTAAAATATCGGTAAGTAGATAAATGTCATTTTTTTAGTTTTCACTTAACATTTCATAGTATTCTTTACAAGTTACACTAAGGACTATTACCTGGTTTTTCTAACAAGAGTAAGAATTTTCCGAGAAATTAATCACGGTATAAAAAACTTCTTCGAATTCAGCGTCTATCTTACTCAATATTATACGGATTGAGCTACAAAAAAGTAGACGACAATAATGGTCAAGAAAAGGGAGAAAGAAATACTCATAAATATTCTTAACTCAATGTTAAATGAACTGATATTATTTTAATAAGTAATGGGAAAGGTCTTTATTAACGAAGCCACGCTTTGTGAGTAAATGCAGGCAATAATTACAGGCGTAAGCAAGTTTGAAGACGTTTTATAACACCCAAATATCACCCGTAATAGTTTTTTTTAGCTAATTGAGGTTTTCTTTGGATACTGTAATAAAACGTAGGCAAAACTCGTTTAATATATACCCCTAATATGATTACTTTCCCGATGTAGAGGAAGAAAATCGTATGATGTTATATTACGTCGATCATATGTACAGGGGACTCTAACGTTCAAGATTTGATCTAAAACTTTTGGATTGGAATCTAGAACTATATTAGTGCTATGGAGGGTGACACTTTAACGGACCTGTTAATCGTAAAAATTATCGTCGCAATAATGGTAAATGGTATTCGATTTGTAATAAATCCAACTATTAGTTAACTCGTTACCCTTTCAGCTAAGAATAATAAGAAGTAGGTAATGTATTACATTTAATACCTTATTAATTTCGAGTAAAATCATTTGAATTATATCGTAGACTTTGAAATTGAAGAAATTGTTAGCGGTGTCTATTTTTCTAAGTAAATTACGTAGTATCAAGATGTTAATTCTAACACGGCTTAATAATTAGTCGATTACTCCTTCCTATATCGTTTAAGTAGTGAAAACCCCTATCTTTACCCTCATCAAACCTTTAACCTATTATATACCTTTAATCTTTGTAATAGTAAGGCGGATCACACATTTTAAGGTGTTATGTCACATAAAAGGATAGTAAGTTACATAATAGAAAGCTATTCGTAGTACGTAGTATTGTAGAGGGAAAGCATTATTATTACGGAGATTCATCGTTAAAATGCTTTTGAGGTTAAAGTTAGCTTCGGTTTGAACAAATAATTGTTTTTATTAAAAATAATGGTTATTTGAATTGTTATTGTATAGATTACATTCCACATTTCTAAAAATTTTATCCTATTTTCCCTTCATTTGGAAGGTATAAAGATCTTTAAAGTTAATGTCGACATCAACACTAATAATCTGGTCAAAAACGGCCAGGGTTTTCCTCTTGTCTTTAATTGAAGGTGCCAATTGTTTTATTATGAAGACTTAAAGATAATAGTATTCAACCTAAAGGAGTTATATATATTTTAATTATACTAGCTTTTCAATTATCCTGTCGTTGAAGGAATATACAAATTCCTTAAGTCTTTAACGCACGAAAATGTTGAATACTTTACCCTAAAGGCTACTAAAAAGCTTTTCTACTATTTCCAAACGTATAACTAAGACCTCCGAAAATACAAGTTTACACTAAAAGATGATAGAGATTTCAATTGCGAGATCTCTGTTCATATGTTTCATTTTGATAATAAACCTGTTTTCTACGTTGTTAACTCAGTAATCGTTTTTATATAGTTAAGTTTCTGAAATCCCTGTCGGCGAAGGATATGTAGAAAACGTTAAGGATATTGAAGATTAATACGTACTTGTGTTTACCTGATATCGTTGTTTACAATATTGATACTAACTTTTCGACGATATATTTTTAGGTAAATGTTAGGATAATAGGAATTTAGTATATATAGGTGTTTTTCAAGGTTTATTGGGGCATCTGGAAGGTCAAAAGCGTATATGTGTTACTCCATAAAAAGTACAATATCCTTACGCTGGATATTGGAAGTTTAATAGATGGCGAGGCACGTTTTTGAAGAGCAGTAAAGAGGACAAATGATATTATAAGTTTTGACGGCCTAATATGAACTTTTCTAGTTTTTAAAGCGTACCCACGCTTGACGAGTAAATTTCTGCTATTCGCAAGTATTTCAAAAGAATTGTAACCTATGGTGAATTGTTAAAGAAACTACGATAGACATCGGCACAGATTTAAGTTAATAATGTTCTTGAGACCATAAAAGGCCTTACAACAATCGATGTACTTGCTTTTCCGTTATAAATTAAAATTTTCGGATAACGGAAGCCGGGTTGATAGGATAGCCCATATGAAATTTTTAGTATCGCTAATTTTAAAATAGTTATGAAAACTGTTAATAATCTTATAACGTTTTGTAAAACCAGGTTAAACATTATATTAAAGCGATGAACGATAACAATTGAACCCGTTAAATTAACTGAATAAGTTAGTAAGACCTCTCTTCATCTATTATCGATAAGCTGATAAAATATCGCCGGTATGGACAATTACTAAAGAAGAGAAACTTGAAAGCTGAGAATATGTATCGGGTTGGGTTTACAATATTATTTGGGTTGGTAAAAAAGAGAAATACTATTAAAACTTTGTTGTAAAGCTCCTGGTATAAGGTATTATCAAAGCCTTTGGAAAACTGTTGAAAGAAAGCGGTAGGGTCGAAATTATCAGACTTTTGACTCGAGAAGTTGTATAGTTCGTACCTAAAACCGATTTTAACTTTTAAAACACGAATATTACGATTTTGAAGTCGATGATTATATACGAGATTGAAGGTAAGACTATGGGGAGATGTATCAAAAGTTACGACTAATCGTTTAAGGATATTGTAATAAAAGTAAAGATTGTATCTTTACGTAGTCACTAACTATTTTAAACAATAGTTAGAGATTAGTAGTGGTGTTGGTAAAAGGTTTTATAGCTAAAATTAAAAGGAAATACACCCTTAATAACTGCGATATAACTCAAACGTACACGTAATTAGCGACCTACTTACAACGGATCATATTACTGAAATTACTATAAGAACTACATGCCAACTATTTTCAAGGGATGGTAATACGATATATTAAGCTACTGTATAGACTGGCTCAAGCAGGCGTCCATTATTTACGAACTTATTAATCGTATTTCAAGTTAATGCTAGGTATACTATTTTTAACATACGACCAGTATTTGCTAGTAACTTTAAAGAAAAGCTTCGGCTTAGTAAGTATGCAAACTGACGGTATCTTTTTCGTTAGAACTTCTAGTTTTGTAGCATCGGAATAACAAGCGATTAAGGGCTTAAAATTCTGGAATTACAAGCTGGTCGCAACTCTAACAAATGATAATTAATTTCACTTTAACGAATCTTGAATCTATAAACTTCGTATTGATACTTATTTTAATTTTCTCTCAAAAATGCGGGGCGTTAACTTAGCTATAATTAACAAAACTTACTTAATCATAGCTTAACAGTACTTAAAACAAAGAGCTTATAGTAATTATATCGCCACCCTATACCAACTGAAGGCCTCCTACGACTTATCAATTACGGAATAGATACAAAACCCAATGGATAAAGAATTTAACCGGCTAAGTAAAAGGTTAGAGTAGCAGATACAGAATTTAAACCGAGGGATTAATATAATTCCAACTAACCTATCAAAGGTTAAATTAATGATTTTAACCAATAGCTCTTTTACAACTAACAGAGATTTATCTTCAAAAATAGGCGTTGTAATAACCCTCGTCAATTAAGACAAATAAGAAAATCAATTTAAGATCGTCAGGGACCTAATTCATGAAACCCTTATCAAATGTAAAAGAATCACACAAAATGTATTGGTTTCAAAGGTTTATTATATAATAGCTGACTTTAATATATGTATAACTTTATAGAAAACATTTAACGTTGTTACCGAATAACTGATGATTCCCTTTATCCCGATGGTAGTCTATAAAGACTCGAAAACCCTATTTAAATACCTTTCGAAACTCAGAATCACTGAAAAAGAAGGTGTGGTAATTAACTGAATATCACTCTGTAAAGCTTACAAAATCAAAAAAACTAATAAATTCAGAAAAATCAACTGAAAAAACAATACCGCTTACGTAATAACGAAAACATCGTCGAATGAAACCTTTAAGAGATTTATAAACAATAATAGGCTAACTATACAAATCGAAGGCTACGTTAACAGGCTACCTGGCAAGGCCAAGTCACATGCTATAGAACAGGGATACCCTGACAAACTGAAAAACTGCCAAGGAATTGAGGCTGGCGATTTATTTAATTGGCATGGTTGAATTGAAGGTCCGTATAAATCTGTAGCTGAAGACTTGTTTGTGGAAACTAATGAAATTGAAACTCGGACTCTTAAGGTAAATAGAGGCAATTAGGGTCAATTTGATTGTGAAACTGGCAGGGGTCTTGCCTGTTAACGAGGGCGTAATTCAATGGTCACCGGAAAAGATTGGTCGACTACATTAGCGTACACGTACAAAACAAAAAGCCGCCAGTGTTGAATTAGTAACAATTTAAGTATATTATAAGAACTTTACTTACAGTAAAGTTGATTATACTGACTGCAAGTTGAGTATATTGTTTTGTAGGCCTACTGTATTGGCTGCAAGTCAAGTACAGTATATGCCCGTTTCAGACTAGGGTATGGGCTAAGCAATTAGACATCAAAATTACTATGCAGACCGGCTAGAGGTCTTCCAAACCTATAACAATACATCAACCACTTTCAATGCAGCACCAATTACTTTGATCAATACGAATCGACTACGTTACAATAATAAAACCCTACTAACAATGATTCAATTAAACATGAATTTGATAATGTTGCGGAATATATTACTATAAAGATCATAGATCAAATGTATTCATGAAATAAGTTGAGAACGTGTTAAAATTGTATCATTTCACAATACTATAAGCTATTGCAAATGCATTTTTTGATCTTCAACATGTTTAATTGGCCAAAATAGTCTGTTATACATCCTAAATTTATCAATGAATCGTAGTTACCTTCCGAAGTTCAAATACTTTATGAGTAATAATAATAATAATAATAATATATATATATATATACATTCATATTAGATGTTACTATCACCGGGCAGTGTTAAATACAAAGTACTACACTAGCTTCTACGCAACAATCCTATAGATACCTACGAGATGAATCGTAACACGTGGCTTCCGGGACTCCACAACATCCCTTCAATTAAAACCTTAGGGTACACTGCTGTTTAAAGACCCGAGGATGTGTAAATTGTAACTTTACTTGAACCGTAAAAGGCGGCTATTTTAGTCCCCTTCCAGCGCTTGCTCGTACTATAGATACGACTATATATGCCTTTGGGAATCAATGGCCCTGTAATGCAAAGATATAAAATGAAATCCCGTGTAAACGGCGTAAGTAAAATGCATATAGAATGATGTGTAAGTGTCATAGAGTATGCTATAGTTTTTGTTAGGGGACTCTTATACGCATAAAGTAACTCGTACGTCGAGATTCCAAAACAAATACAAAGAATTCCCTATTAATACGACCTCTAACCTCAAATCTTTCCTTATATCCTAATTTTATATTATTTTCCCCGGTATATTATTCGGGTAAGCTAAAGAATAGTATATATACTAGTTTACGTAGGTGGATATATTTATAGAATATTATAACGTTTTTCAATCTCACTTCGATATAAAGATGAATGACGCATTTCAAGATAGGGATTAGAGAGTGATAACCTAGGAATCCATAAAAAGTTAATAAGAAAACCCCGATAAAAATCTATAAAGTATTTAACCACCTTATTAGTTGAGTTTCAAAAATGTTAGGTAGCCTTTAAACTAAAATATAAGTATGATAAATTGTTTACTTAAGTAATGACGAAAATATGCCGGGGAAACCCAGATTTCGACCTTGTGTTTTTTCAAACCGGAAAAAGACTTAAAACCCTTTTGTATAAGTTTCAAATCGTCGTTTAAGACTTCTATACGATGATAATCGAGCCGCGGATTAGCATTTATAGCTGATAAGATTAAGGTCCAAAGCTAAATCACTAAATTAAACCTCGCCGAGATTATCCACTACGTTTTGGATCGAAAATTCAAAGTTTACTTAAAGTAAAACGAATGCCTAAAGTATAAGTACTGAGGAGGAAAACTTAACAATAAGGAATAGAGATGATTGTTCGGAAATAGGCTAAGCGTACCGCGGCCATAGTAATACTTGCGAAAAGGTATACAGAGCCCCATGGGTTTGTAAAAGCGGTGCATCGTATACGGTAAAATCGGCTGCTGATTTATTAACCACCCCGTTTACAAGTAAATTCGGACCAAACGACAGTTTTGGGCCGATTATATATTTGAAAACTAGATGAAAACCAACTTTACAACATATTGAACCGAGTACAAAGGCGTAGATAACAGCTTTAACGCCTACCCTTACGAATATATATTTGAAGAAAAAGACTTTAAATGTAATAATGTCTACCTGTTAGTCTAAGAAGACTAAACCGCTTAACGTATTTTTACCGGATTATAAAACGATTCATTCATATATATTACAGGCCTGGACTGTGTAAACAAAGTGTTCAATATGTATATAGCGTCGTAATTTACGCTTTTTAACCAATACAATAATCTGTTCCAGGGTATTATACCTAATATTGGTGAAGCCGAAATTTTCACTGCTGGAAAACAGTAATTCGACGCGTTTGTGACGAAATTTTCGAAGTTTTAATTAGATTGAATAGGAAAATACCGAAAGGTTTTGATTAGTAAAGATAAAGCGTTATCGTTCGAGACGGTCATTGTAAATACGCGATTCGGACCGGTTAAGTTTTACGCAATGTATTTGAAAATAGCATTCCTGTTTTTATTAGCTAATATAAATAAACTCGGAATTGAGGTCCGAAATACGATTAACCAGCTTATTCGCGTTTCGAATGGCGTATTCGTACAGTTTAAGTTTAATTTCGGTCACTTATGTTTTTTTTCGAAGCACGTATAATTAAGGTTATTAACTCAACGTAGTCAGAATTTCAGATTTTACACCGCCGATTTGAATACCTGGTTGTAAAAGGCTTTTTACGCCTACTTTACATTACACGCTATACGGATATAAGAAAGAATATACCTAAGGTTATTGAAAAGTTTTTCTATAAGTGCTAGTTATACTTATAGGCTTCACACCAGTTTAAGTTCCGCCTTTAGGACGATATGGACTTTAACTACGAAGTGATTATTGATATTATATATTTAGATAGCTAGCCGATCCTCCACGCCGTCGACGCGGCAATATTATTTTAAGTCGCTAAGTTTACACCAAGCGCTTCTGTTATAGATTGTTAGGACGTTTTGGTTAACTATTGATTTAAAGTTTACTTATGACCACTAAATTAGATTATATACGAAGTTGGTACAGATTTCAACTTTACCGAATAGAATATTAAGGTCTGGATAGCTGGTAGCGAATGTAAATTGATTTTAGTAAAATCCTTATAGGGTATTGGAAAATATAAACGGTTTTAAAAATCGTTCAAAAAAGCATATACTGTATTATTTGAAAAACTAAAAGGTATTAGTGTTAAGGAATTTACCATTTAAATAGCAGTTAACGCTGTTAACAATACCTTTGGCCTAAGTAGGTTTATCCTTACTTTTTGTGTTTTTAGTATCTACTTAAGGATTTATATAAACATCGTATCAATATCGTTCACAGTATAAAGGGAGAATGTTGTAGATAAGGTTATAACAGTATTGAATTTTTTACGAGCTAAGAATAACGTATCCAAAACACTGGTTACAAGGAATGGTCCGCGCTAAACTGGTATTTTAAACCTATTATCGTAATTTAAGGTTTTGGGTTGGAACCCGAAGGATAGATGGATTGACTTTTAAAAGAATAGCGGTTTGAGGAGCTACGATGTGTTTGTTCAATGGCTAAACAGTACGAGTTCTTTTCACTGGACGATGGTACGAAAACATAATAAAAATATAAATAAGAGCAGCCCAAAACCGCTAACCGAATAAAATCGCCAACGAAACACCCCCCCGATTAACAAATCCAAATAGTTTCTAATTTTAACTTACCCTTTAAATTACGTATTCGGCCCGTTTTCGTTGAATAAAAGCAGTCTACTTATACCATCCCTACCAACACCTCTCCGTAGAAGCCGCCCCTTCGGTTCGAAAACTAAAAAATGCCTTAAAAACTTTGTCATAAATTCATTTATTACGAAAAAGAAAATAGTAAACCGCGAACTTAATTTCAAGTTCTGTTAATAGAATATTATTACTGCCTTGAGTTCCTTGTTCAAATAATCTACCTAAATAGATATTTTTGCCTTAATTAACTAAGGAGTATTTCGCTTCAAACAGTTCAACCTAAAGATTTACAGCGTTTATAAAAGTTTTCCTCCTCGCCTCGTTTACAAAATTAAAAAAAATAAAACCGGCTAAATTTACAATAAGACCCGTATAGTTATTAAAGGCTATAACTACGATAGTAAAAAGAATATTATAACCTAATTGCTTACATTATAACGGATTAATTATCGCCTAGTTTTCGTATTCGTAGATTTTTTAAACAGACTTTGTAGATTATATGTCAAGCTTCGTAACATAATATAGGTATATACTTAATTTAAAGAGCGGTTAAAATGACGTATTCACGTTGATTTGTCAAAGAATCTTAGGAAAACCTACCTATATAAAACGATTTTACGTATTATAAAACCACTTTATGGTTTAGTTAAAGCCGGTATTAACTGGTATAACACTTAAAAAATGTATTATGAAAACGGCTTGGAATAATTAGCTTAACTTTCGATTAGTCTTTATTGGTGTTAATGGCCCGTTTTAAAGGCTTCGCACTAACTGGTATATAAACGGACAACATATGAACGCTATATAACGTTTCTTTTTCCGTGTTAAAAAAGAAGAGTTTATAAAGACTGGATTAAAAGCAAAACCCAAAACGTACCTGACAAAGGACCACATAATAGATTCTAATAGTATTACTATTACTCTTCGGAACAGCGTTCTAAACTTTATGTAAGAAGGGTAATTGAATAAAGATGTCCTTGTCGTTTTGGATAGTATAAAACGGGCCAACGAATATAAATGCTAATGTATACCTGGCATTTGTGTTGCTTTTATAACACAGCTGGAAACGGTATTTAACTTTTTGGTCGTTGCGTAGTACTAAACCACCCTGTTAGACAATGTATATGAAGCGTTGTATAAACTTATTTTGTGGAAAATATATCATACAAAACGAGGTTTGTAATTCTTACCGTCAAATATACATATTACAAAGCTATTTATTTTTATTAACGGATTTTTCGTTAACAACCCCGACTATAGTTTGTAAATAGGCTTCTTTTTAGTCCTAGGTAACGAAATACCTGCCTGGAACGGTTTTACAGTACGTAGGAATATTATTTATTAAAGTTTTCCCAGATATAAAAGGGTTACAAAAAGCGTTTAAGTTTTCGAAATTTATTTTATAATTGGAGGTTCCAATTCGGGTATTACCATGGCGATAACGGTCCGAATAATTATTTTTAACCTTAGTTTACGTTCTATTCCTTCTATTATATATATTAACCTTTTTTTGCTTTATAAATGTTTACCTTAATTGGGTATTACGAATGAAAAAGTTTGATAATCGATATTATAAGTTTATGCGAATTATATAAACGCCGTGAAATCGAGAAAAAAAGGTAAATCGACGGAAAATCCAACCCGGTAGACGTGATAACCAAAGATACATCGAACAGAGTATGAAAGATACTAATATCGATAAATACACTGTTTGTAAAGGTTATTAAAAAGGTTTTAAGACTTTAATAAGCTATTATACTACTTTTACTAACTTAAAGAGCCCCGAATTAGATTATCCGCATCGCTCCCCGATTTATGTTTTTCTTTAACCGTATTATTACGCATTGTTCCCGGTATTTTATTACTTTTTATTCTACATATATCGATCCTACCGAATTCCTTAGTCTTTTACTTTTTTTATATGGATTTATCATTTTATGCCGTTTTCAAAATATCGTTATATATCTATCTATATTTTTTAACGCGATTATTTCTTTCACTATTCGCACTTTTCGATTCAAATGTACGACTTCGCGCCGTCTTTCATAACTTTCACCCTTTGTTTTAAGTAATAAGAACCAAGTAAATTTTTGTATTTTAAGTTATATTCATTACTTATAGGTAATTTTGTAAAGGAAAAGTAATGATATTAAGGTGGCCGAGTGTGTAGGCCCGGTTAAAGGGGTAGTTAATTACTGTTAAAAAGATAGGGAGAGGGTGTCGCCGTCGCATTCCTATTATCCTCCCCGTTACCCTTCCCTTTTATATTGGCGCTACCGTTACTACCGTCGTTGATGTTACCAACGCTAATGAGGATATGACCTTACGCCTTAGGTCGTATACCCTTAGGAAAAAGCGTAAGGGTTTTTTTAGTTTCTTCACAACGACTCCTAATAACGATATTAAACTCGTTTACGTAATATATACATAAGCTTCGTTTTTAGGTAATAATAGCGGCTGTCAACTTTTTAATTCGCCGGTTAACGCCTGGTATTAATTAATATCAGCTTATTTTAGTTATTTGCAACCGCAGCTATTTTTCGAAACGCCCTAGATATTGTATTTTTGGCCAAGGATATTTTTAGAGAGCGGTTGGAATTTACTATAAAGCTAGCGGGCGTATAATACGGCTTTGGCTTACGGTCTCAAGACAAACGGAACGGGGACGTTTTCGTTACTAGTCAATTTATAGCGGTAGTAGCGGGCCGAAAGCCCTTTTTTTTCGTATTAATCGTTAACGGAATTGCCCGCGGCCGCGGACGCAACATACGGTACATAGGGTGTATCTATTGGAAGCCGGGATCTACGGACCTGAGTACGCCGTTTGAACGCTTTATGCGTTAAATAGGTTTCGCGGTGTACCCTAATGATGGGAAGCTTTAGGCGATGGAACAGGTTCGCCTCCTACTTTTTATTTACTATAAATTAAAAGTATATATACAGGTGGATGTAAGTAATATAAACCGCGGAGAAACTCTGTAAGGTTGTGTTTGCGGCGTTGAAGGGGCTTTACAGGTAAAGTGGGTTTTACTCATGGGGAGAGGATTAGGTTTATAACCTTAGAAGCCCCTCTTTCCTCTCCCTAAGAGCTTGAGGGGAAGGAGAAGGGCGAGGGGGGAGAGAGAGAGGTAACAGTAGTGGCGGAGGCTAATGAAGCTAGCGAGAGGGTGGGAGTAGCGGCGGCGGTAAAGGTGAACGAAGCTAGTAAGGGGGTTGCGGCGGCGGAAGATGTTGGTAAGACTGGAGAAGGGGTGGTAAAGGCGGCGGCAATGGTTAATAAGGTTGGAGAGGGGGTGGAAGCAGCGGCGGCGGGACTTAGCAAAGCCGGAGGGGTAACGGCGGCGGGCGGCGTAACGGCTATGGATAAGATTATGCCTATTAAGGGCGATTTGTTGTTAGCGGTGGCGGTGGCGATGACGGTGGCGGTGGCGGCTGCGGCTGCGGCGACCGCGGCGGCGCGGCAGCGCTTTCGCGTTTGTCGATGCCTGTCTATCTTATTTTTATGTGTTATTTGTTTAAAGAAAAGGTTAGTATATAGGTATTAATTAAGTAACTTATTTATTAAAGCGGTTGGAATTGGTTGATTAGATTAGAGATTAAGTTGAATTGGATTGGGAACTTGTATTGATTAAGGGTACGCGCCGTTAAAGGGGGAAAAGGAAAGAAGTTTTGTCTGAACCAATAGCGATCTATATTTTTATACTAATTGAAAAACACGTGACGGTGTAATTACCCTTACGTAAATTACCCCTACAACTCCAAAGTAATTACACCTCTGTTATGATTAATGAAAGATGCTATTAACAATTATGTCACCCTTATTTAGCTATACTAACTAGGCCCGAATTATAATTATTATCGCGGCTAAACCTTACTGATTTTAACCGAGTTATAATTAACACCGCGGCCGGAACTTACTAATTCAAACCTTTGTAATTGGTAGTGTAACTACACTGTTACTATTGAACTTACTGATTTGGACCTTTGCAATTTGTATTATAATCATACTGTTATTACAAGGTTACATATACGGATTCGTTAAAATTACATTATCGTTACTAGGCTATATGTATATAAGGAAGAAAGAAAAGATTACTTTTATAGATATTACTATATACCCTTATAGATAATATACATAGGCCAAGTGGTAGTGCATTATATTGCAAGGTGCTCTCCTGCAAGGTGTACGGTAACGTGTCACGTTGTAAGCTACAATTTTGCAAGACGTAGATTGCATTATGCATGGAGCGGTCTGAAATGGCTATTCCAGGCCGCATAGCAATGCATAGAGTGGTTTGGATTAGGTATTCCAGAGCGCACGGCAAAAGGGCCACTGCCCGGATAGGAGGTTTATAACCTTCCATCCGTGGCATGCACTCTCTGGAATACTCCTTCCTAATCTATCTATCTTTTATTACTACAATACCAATCTAACCATTACTTTTCTACTTACCTACTTCACGTGAATAGGTTTTAGACTTTACAGACACTTGATTTCATCTTACCGTAACAAAATCCGAAAGTTCTATCAAAAAAACGTAATCTGGTTACCTTTAAATCAACAGATTACAAAGATGTTGTCGCCGTATACCGTCACCTCCCCTAATATAATAAGAATAATCATTTTCAAATCCCCAAATGCGTTGATAACCTTTACATAAAAAACTTATATAATAAAGTAAAGGTCACCAAAACCCTTTATAATTTCATGGCCGTTACGAAGATTATATATTTGTATTCGATATATCCTTCTTTATTGAAGAATTCTTACAATTCTTTAATGAATATAACAATATAATTTCAATTGAGGTTCAGATATCAATCTTTGAAAGTTTTGGAAATAATATTCTGTATTTATTCATTCATTCAAAATTCGAGAAAAAAACGGGAAAAAATCGCAACGTTACTAGTATAGATTGTAAAAACCTGAAAATTCCTTATTCATCATTAATAATCGAGGTTTCAACCAGGCCTATTTTTTATGCCAATGATGTAACTAAAGTAGGTTCCCAAAATCGGCAAGTACGTATTATATCGATAACGTCGTTTGATATCGTGTAAAATATTAGAATAAGGCTATATAATAATAATAATTTCATTTGCTGACTAAAGAATCTGTAAAAACCTAAACCTTAGTTTCCGGCGATAGAGTATTGGGCAACGCCGTAATACGACGGAAAAAATGGTATCTGGTATTAAAACTCTTTAAACGATAAACTAAACGGAGAAGTGATTGTTTCAAAGTCACTTTGCCGGAGGGAAAACCGGTATCTTTAAAGGCGACGTGATCAAGCGAAGTTTGATAAAACGAAGCAACCACCTTGAATGCAATAACCAATGGAATTATAATCTATTCCTCAAGAACCTTTCATTTTTACTTGAAATACCAACTATTGGCGTAATAAATCAATATGGGTACGACTGCAGCGGTAATAGTTATACGTAAAAGGTGCAGTAATAGTCCGTATCTTATGCGAAAGAGTCTCTTACAGCGACAGGCGACCTTAAAAGCCGTTACTACATGCTCTCTGACGTACACCCGTCCTAATAGGGTTCGGTTAAACCAAAACCCCAACTATCGCATACTAGAGAATTTGGTGTTTGGGGAGGGGTTTGTGACTGGATATACCGGGCCTATGGCGGAAAGGATGGAGGGTTTTCCACGTTTTGTGAAGTCAATGGGTTCCTAGCGTCCGGTATATATATATATATATATATATATTAGTGAATCATTCATATGAATATCAATTTATATATCGCATTTTGTAGTTTACAACACGTAGACGATAATATAAGCTTCGTTATTGGATTAATATTGACTGTTATTTTTAGCAGGTCAATTGTAGTACAGTCCAGTCAACTATACTTATAGTTAGTTGATTTCACTAACTGAAAATTGAATGTAGTTTGTGGGATTTGATTGCATTGATTGCAAGTCAAGTGCAGTAGGTATCCACTTCAGGTTGGGGCACAGGCCAAAGCAATTAGCCATACAAGTTAGTGTGCAGAAAGGCTAGCGGTCTGCTAAACTTAGAACATACACATCACTACTTTCAATGCAGCACCAGTTTCTTCGACCAGATATTCGAATCGACTATGTTGCAAAAATAAAGGCCTACCAACATTCGTATCACTTTAATAGTAATGTGCATTCCATTTATATTTTTGGTTAACAAAGTTTAGTTAGCTTTTTACAAAGATTTTTTTTTCGTTCTCGGCCAATAGAGACCACTTTACTAGTTTAATAGGTCGAAACTAGCTCAAGTCTTCCCATTGTTTGAAACTGAATTTATTCCACGGTAATTTTTCATATCATAAATCTTTTGTCTATAGATAAGGTTTCTTTTTACTACACCATGATCGCCATATAAAATATATATATAAATAAGCTTAAATATTCAATTACACTATATATTTGACTACTATAGGTCAATGAAATATCTGAAAGAAAAGCTTTTGTAAGAATAACCATTTTCCATTTGAAAATCGTAATACAAAGGAATGAAAAGGGGTATAATTATGGACATAATTATTTTTAAGTGCAAAAAGTGTAGTATGAAATCAGTTCGATTTTTTATAAATAAATAGATAGTAATGCAAGAATATCAAATTCCAATACGTTGTTGATTTTGAATGGTGAAGTTCTATTTTATATTTTGAATATATATGTTTCAATAAAGTATAAGTATTAAAAGATTAAATTAATTGACTTTATACATAGTTCACATGTAGGAAATTATGTATTAGTCCATATAATTATTCATTAGCAATGCAACTATTGTGGAATGAACGTTTTAAATTATTTATTATTAATATTGAGGTATGAAGAATAAATGACATTCTTGAATGTTTTTGTTGCAACAGTAGTTAATTTCAGTAAAGTCAGTCTACTGTACTGTCCAGTAAATTGACTGTACTGACTGTAAGTTGAGTGTATTATATTTTGGGTTGACTGTATTGATTATAAAGTCAAGTAAAGTATGTACCCACTTTAGACTGAAGTACGACCCGAGAAATTAGCCATATAAATCAGAGTGCAAACCGGCTAGCGGTCTGCCGAACCAAGAACAATACATCCACCACTTAACCACGCAATACTACTATTACATCGACCACTATTCGAGTCGACAACATTACAACGTCTAAAGGACTATCATTAGTAATGACTTTCAACACTGATTAATGCTTAATATGTTAAATACAGATTGGCTATGTAGAGGAAGAAACTATTTTCCGGTTACGTTTTATGAAATACCAAGGTAGAGGAAAGACTTTTGCGAAATGACTTTACTATTTCGTCGGTTTTTCACGGTAGTAAGTAGAGAAAACCCTCGGATTGCGTTGTTTTTTCGCGGTAATTTTAAGGTGGCCACGGTATCGCTATTAAAAACACTAAGGAATCTTTATTGAAGTTTTTAAAGAAAAACGGTAAGATTAACCACCTAAAAGTTTTCAAGCTCTTTAAGTTACCAAAGTAGGCAAACGGTTAAGTTATTACTATTACAAGTATTACTATTATAAATTTAAAATCGTAAAAACAAGTAAAGTTTGCGATATTTCATTACAAATGATGAAAACAAACAACTTTTAACCTTACTTCATATATCAAATCTCTGTTTTCATCTAAATATTTTCTCTTTTACAGAAATTCAAAAATAGTTGATAGCACACGTAAGCAAATCCGTTGAGGTCGTTATTTCAAGCAAAAACATTCAAAATCGCTAAATCGCACCAAGACAGCTATATCAAGCAACCCCATGGCGTATTTTAGTTCTTTTGTCTAAATCGTCAAGTCTCTATGCATCCAAATAGCCCAATTTACTACTTTAAAACTACAAGTCAAGATGGTATTCGATTAAAAACGAATGAAGAAAATCAAGGACTTCGGATCCTTTTTTTCCCCACACATTTTGACGAAAAACTATAAGGAAGAGATATCAACGAAATGTTTCCTAATAAACATTTGACTCGTTATATCGGTTGGTATATCTTTGAATCAGACGCTGGCGAAGAGTTTGGTTGCAGCGTCCGCGCTTTTCAAACCTCTCGTAAGTTTTATAATGATCAGATAATTAACATATTAATAATGCTTTAGAGGGTTATGAAGACTAGTTTGAAGTAAAATGTTAATATACATAGGATCTTAATCCTAAAAATAACCTTATTAGAATTGGTAAAAACCTTTTTCTAATTATCATAACTTGAAAACTACTTTGAAAATTTGAATTTTTAAGTTGAACAAAGTAAAGGAAAGGGTATTAGCAACCCTTAATGCCCCTATATACGTTTTAGGGGAACATCGTTCAATTTTTAGTTAAGTTTAACCTTTAAAGTTATTGATATTAAAAGTAAACTTTTTTATGTTGAAGATGAGGAACCTGTTAATTTGCTAGATAATCTAGTTTCTGTTTTCAATAACGCATAGTACGCGATCGGCGGAGAAAGAGCGCATGAAGCAATGGCTATTAACGCGGTAAAGGGAATCGACATCGGCGTAATCCAGCGGTTAATTAAAAAAAATCGTCAAGTTTTTTATTCCCTTTAAGGTTTTTGTCGGTAAGGTCTAAAACCTATTCACATGAAATAAGGTATTTAGAATAGTAACTATTATATTGGTATTGTAGTATAAAAGTGAAGATAATTCAAGAAGAAGCATCCAGAGGTGCATGCCACAGGTGAGAGCTTATAAGTCCTCCACCTAGAGCGTATCACTCTGGAGTACTTCTTCTAGACCGCTCCACGCATTGCCGTCGGTCTGGAATAGCTATTCCAGACCGATCCATGCATGATGCACTTTGCATCTTGCAAGAGTGTAGCCTGCAGCGTGATATGTTACCATGCACTCTGCAGGAGTGCACCCTGTAATACAGTGCACTGCCCCTTGGCCTATGTATACTATCTATAAGAGTATATAGTAATATACACAGTTTTCCTCAAAATCGTCAAATTCCTTAAGGCTAAGCTTCCCACGATAGGTACGCCTGCAAATATAAGGCTATTAAAGGTTTTACCATAGTATTTTACCCTTCGAATTAGGCGACTATCAACTACCCCTATTACCGCAACTTTTAAACGGTAAGCAATATTATTGACGATTATAACGATTATCGTGACTTTTCCCCTCAACTAGTCAAGATGGGTAATATTAGCTACAAGATTTTCACGGACTTCACCAAGATTTGGAATAACATAGAAAAGTATAACGGCAATTGCTACAATCTGTTTGACACGAAAATAATACTATTTTTCAACATTTGCAAGTGGATGGAGGTTTCATTTTCAGATTTTCACTCACTATTTTCAGGAATCATTACGGTTTATATCAGGGACTACTAACTGACCTTCTCAACTTAATCAAGAACTTTCCGTAAAATCTACGATAGTATAAAAATTCATTTCGAATATAACGTTTACTTTACGTAATAATACACCGATTAGTTCATGACGAAGCGGAAAACAATAATGGCTAAAAAGAAAGAGGATGAAACATCAAGACATATATTAAATCAAATGTTAAATAAATTGATATTATTCAAGAAAATTATGGAGAAAATACACACTGATGAAACCACATTTCGTAAGCAGGTACGTGTAATTGTTACGAGCGTTAATGAGTTTCAATACGCTTTATAATGCCTAAATGTCACCTTTAAAGGCTTTTTATATTGTTACGGTTTCCATTTACGATTGTAATAACATGTAAGCCAAATTCAATTAGTATATACATTTAAGTTGAAAAATTCCGCGATTAGGATGATTAAGACTTTTCGATAACGTATTATATAAATCATAAGTATAAAAGGCCCCAGAGTTTATGATTTGGTCTTAAGCCTTGAAATTAGAAAGTACACTAGCGATATTAACTTAGGTATAACTTAAACAGACCTATTAACCATAGAAATTATCATCGTACTAGTGTTAAAAGATATTAGATCTGTAATAAGTCTGGTAATTAGTTCACTCATCACCCTTCTACTAAGCGTTAAAAATAACAGGTAATGTATTATATCCAGTACTTCAATATTTTCGGGTAATATTATTTGGATTATATTTCATACTGTGAGGGAAAAGAACTTGTTAACGATAACAATATACTAAAATAATTCAAGTGATAAAAAAAATACTACCCTTGAAACGGCCTAATGACTAGCTAATCATATCTTCCTATATCGTTTAATTAGCGAAAACACTTATATTACTTATGCAGCTGAAATATATCACTTTTCGTATACTTTTAAGCTACTTGATCATTACGCGAACTATAAGTTTTTAGGTATTATTCTAAATATGTAGTTAACAAGTTATTAAATTGAAGTCTATTCGTAGTATTTGGAACCGCGATGGGAAAATATTATTACCACTGAAATTAATCTTTAAAATGCTATTAAAGCAAGAGTTAACTTTTGTTCAAGCGAATAATTATCGTTATCTGAATCGACAATTATATAAATAGTTATCAGGCCGATTACGTTCCATTTCTTTGCTTAAAAGACATAAAAATCTTTGCCGTTAACGTCTATGTAAATATTAACGAGTTGGTTAAAACGGCCGGAGGTTTCCTTTAGCCTTCAAGTATGGGCAACTTTGGTTTTATCTTCAAAAGCCGAAGGTAATAGTCTAAACCTTAATTAGGTTTAAAATTCGTCAATTATACCGAAGTTCTAATTAATCATGTGTTAATAAACTATATAAAGTTCATAATTTTGTGAGATATCAAAATCCGGAGTACTTTGCTTCTATAGCTATCTAACAGCTTTGTTACTACGCGAAATATACGAATCAGCCCCGAAAAAGCTTAATCCTACATTGACAAATGATAAGTATTTTAGTTGTAAGATTTTCGTTAACATATTTTACTTGGATACTAAGCCTGTTTTCTACATCGTAGATTCAGCAACTTTTCTCACAGCGTAATATTTTTTAAGTTGTTATTGGAAAAATATACTTAGCTAATGTTATTGATGTCCGGAATTGACACGTTTTCGTTTTACTAAACGTTGTTGTTTACGACGCTAATACCAATTTTACGGCGGCAAAATTCCAAGTAAATGTTAAAATAATAGGGATTAAATGTAAATAGGTATTTGTTAAAGCTTACTAGAACATCGAAAATATCGAAAATGTATTCTTATTACTTCTCAAAACGTATAACATCCTCATGTTGGAGATTGGAGACTTTACGGACCAGGAGGCATGTCTTCAAATGGCGATGAAGGGCCTAAACGATATTGTGGGTTTTAACGGCTTAGTGCCAAAATCTTTGGTCTTTGAAGCACATCCTCGTTAAATAAGCAAATCTCTATCATTGGAAATTACCTAAAAATGGTAGTGGCGTATGGCAAGGCTTTAGAGGAATTGCGCAATGAATCTGACAAAAAGAAATTGAGTTAATAATACCCTTAACATTAGAAACGACCCTATAACGATCGACATACTAACTTTACCAATAAAAAGAGAAGTTTTTATATAACGAAATCCGGGAAAATGAGAGGGCTCATTTAAGATCTTAAGTATCGCTAACCTTAAAGTGATTATGAAAATTGCTAATAGTTTTACAAAGTTTTGCAAAACTTAGGTTCAACCTTATATTAAGGCGACTAACGATAATGATAATAATGAAAATTCTTAAACTAAACGAATCATTCAGTATAATACTCTTTCCCTAGGAATTAACAAGTAGATAGAACGATGACGGCATGGCCACCTATGAAAAGGGAGGAATATTGAGAACGAGGAATATAAACTAGGCTGTATTTATAATACTGTTTAGTTTAACAAGAAAAAGAAGGACGATCAAGACTTAGTCGTTGAGCTCCACGCACCAAAATCATTAAAAGTTTAGGTAAGCTTTTTGAAGAGAACGATAAGGTTGGAATTAACGAATTCCTTACCTAAAAAGTCATATAATTTATACCTAAACGCTACTTTATCCTTCAAAACTCTAATGTCATGATTTTCGAGTCGAGGATTATTTACGAGGTTAATGGTAAAACCGTGGGAACGTTATACGAAAAGTCACGTTCAATACCTTAAGGATATGATGATAAAGGCAAAAACTGGATCACTGTAATCGCTAACTATTCAAAATATTATTTAACGTCAATTAGTTGCATTAGCAGCAAATCTTCCAGTAAAGATCAATAGAAAGTTCACTTTTATTATCTGCAATATTACTTAAACATATATGTAATTATTAACTAGTTTGTAAAAACTCGTCTTACTGAAAATACTGTTAAAACTCCATAACAACTACAAATTAGAAACTGTTATATGGTATGTGAAGCTATTATAGTAATTAGTTAAAATAGTTCGTTATTTTGTTTTGATCCATTAATTGCATTTGAAGTCAAATATAAGTATAAAACTTTCAACTTACAACCCGTACTTTCTAATTACGTAGGACGAAGGTTTCGACTTGGTAGGTATACAAACTGACGATACCCTTATTGCTATAATTTTTGGTTTTGTATTATTAGAGCAACGTTCAATCAAGGATTTGAGGTTCTGAAATTACAAGCCGGTCGCGATTTTAGCGAAAGGAAAATACTTGGATTTTAACGAATCTTTAATCAGAAAACACAATGCTAACAATATTGATATTTACATTAGTTTCCGTTAAAATGGTTAAAGCATTCATTTGAACCACTATTAACAAAATTCATATGTTAACGGCTGAAATTTACTTAAAATAACGTGTCTGTAATGGTTATATCGCAACCTTGTAATAGACGGAGGTATTTTACGGTTTTCAAGTTGCGCTATATGTTTAAACCTCAATTAATAAGGATTAAGGTCGATTGAATGAAATATAGAATTAACAAATAAAGAACTTGAACCACGATATTGATATAGTACCGTTTGTCTTATCGAAAGATAAGTTGATAATTTTCACTAACGTCTTTTTAGCCAATCACCTTAACTTATCGTTATAGACCGGATCCCTCATAACTATCGTTAATGTAGATAAATTACAGGTTTAACAGTTCGTGATTACAAGAAACCTAATTCACTAGATCTATATAAAATTCAAGATGATTGCGCGAAATAATATTAACTTCGGAAATCTACCTTATAATAGCTGGTTTTAAAGTAAATATAACGATGGTGAAAACCTTCAATATTGTTATTAGATAGCTGAAAATTCCACTTTATGGTCGACGTGAGAAAAGGCTGTAAAACGTATGAGAAGAGAACAATCAAATATTTCGGGTGAATTAATGGAAAAGATAACCTGGCGGACGCTATAACAAAGTTGGCATCGAATAAAATGTTGAAAGAGTTTCTCAACAATAATAAGTTGACCATAAGTATCTAGGGTTACGTTAAAGGGTCACTCGGTAAGGATAAGTCATGTAATAAAAAATGGGGAGGGAAGGAGTACCCTCAAAACTGAAAAAACTGCCATGGAATTAAAGCCGGCAATTTGATTTATTTGCACAGTTAAGTTTAAAGTTTAATTACGCAAAAGTTTGTGGAAAAAAACTTGTATACGGAAATTGATAAAGTCAGAACTCGGAACTATGGAGGAAAAGAAGGTAATTGGAATTAATTTAGGTGTGGAATGAATAGGGGTCTGGTCGGTGGATGAAGAGGTATTTCAAAGGCTATCGAAAACAAGTGGTCGGCTACATTGATACATGTACACAAAACAAAAAGCCACCAATATCAAAACAGTAGTACATTTCAGTACATTTCATCAACTGTATTATGAAGTAATTTAACTGTATCTACTGTAAGTTGAGCTTATTGTTTTATGGGTTAATTGTATTAATTCAAAATTCAAAAACAGAATGTGACCACTTAATATTAATGTATAGAAGAAGCAATTATCTATACAAATTAAGATCTAAACCGGCTAGCTATCTGCCAAACCTAGAACAATACATCAACCACTTAACTAAGCAATTCTATTATTACTTCTATCACGATTCGAATCGACAACGTTGCAACGTCTCAAAGCCTATCATAGGCAAGACCTATGAACAGTTTTGATAATATTTGAAATGTCAAATAACGTTGATATTATAGGTTCGGATATTCTGAATATTTTCGCATCAATAATATTGAGGCGATTTTCATTTGGAATTTTGAACAGATAATAGTTTTATTCTCAAAACTCCTTATATTTTGTATCTGGAAGTTATTAATTGGGATGTATTTTAGACCTAGGTAAAGGAAACTCATTAGAAGTAAATAATCAAATATCGATTTATTTGAATTAGGGATGAGATTTTTAAACTGAAAGCACTCCATCATGACAGTTATAACTCTTGAAAGATAAAGTTGAATGTGCAGTTTTTAGGGTATATAATGGTACATAGGTCTTATACGTATTATGAGTTTACGGGTTTTTTTCTTTGTATGTGTTTAATATTAAGATTCTATTACTTAAAATTAAGGCTACATTGTTCAATGTTATTATAAAGTGATTTCGGTGGTTTCTTTGAAACCTTCTTAGTCATTTTTTCATTCTTGATGGAGATATGTCATAGTTGGGTTTAAATATAAAACTAAAATCCTCAATTATTTTGCGAGGGAAAAGATATTATTTATAAATAATTATTACGTTTAGAGTTTTTTTTATATCCATCTTGGATCATATAGCATACTTATATTGGCATGATTGTATTTTAGTTGATTGAAAAACGTAATACAATTGGATTTCTGGTGCTATTATGAATTTAAAACATCTTTTATCGTAAAATCTCAGAGTTCGAAAAAAGAAAAGATTACTTGTGAGTTAATATTTTCCAAAACAAAACAGTATTCAACATCAATATACTTTCAAATGACGACGAAAGAAAATGAATGATTAACAGGGCAAGGAACATAATTGAAATTTATAACATTATACATGATATATATTATATTATATTAGTAGGTGATATTAATATCATGGTAATAGCTAGGATATTTGTATGAAATGTTTTATCCACGTTTTTCAATCTGTTGGAATATTGTAAATCAACAAAAGGATAACAAATGGTAACTTTCAATCATTTCAAATATGAAACAAAAGATTGTATGATTCATAGAAAACAAATTTATTCAAATACCTGAATTTAACAACTTTATTGTTTCAAACATTTCATTTATAACGGAGATCGTTTTATAATAGTCATATTAATTTCAATATTTTGGTTTGACGTATATTGTTGTGTCTGTTTTGAATGTCTTGAACTATTTTGTAAAAAAATAAGTGATAGATATTATTGGTAGATTTTTGAAAAGAAAAATCTTTGTATTTCTTGAACCTCCAAAATATTTAGTTATGTAATTATAACCATCATAATCATAATCATAATCATAATCATAATCATAATCATAATCATAATCATAATCATAATCATAATCATAATCATAATCATAATCATAATCATAATCATAATCATAATCATAATCATAATCATAATCATAATCATAATCATCATCATCATCATCATCATCATAATCATCATAAATATCATAATCATCATAATCATTATAATTTGTAGATATTACTATATACCCCTACAGCTAGTATACATAGGCCGAGTGGTAGTGCACTATATTGCAAGGTACACTCCTTCAGAGTGCACGATAACGTGTTACGCTTCAGGCTGCACTCTTGCAAGGCGCAAAGTGCATCATGCGTGGAGCGGTTTGGAAGGGGTATTCTATAGCGCATAGCAAAAGAGCTACTGCTCGGATGAGAGGTTTATAACCTCCTATCCGTGGGGTGATCTCTCTGGAATACTTCTTTCGAACTGATCCATCTATATTTTCATTATAATACCAATCCTTCTGATTACTATTCATTTACATTTACGTAAATAAAAAACCTTACCCACACTAATTAGGAGCCAACTAAGTCAATTACAAATAGTTAAAGGGAAAAAAATAAACCTAAGTTAAATACCTATATTGGGATACTATAGCGGTCCTATCTGTTTATGTTTTACCACTAAACTTTATAAAAACTAAAGAGAAGTGTGAAATTACGCGGAAGCGCCATAAAACCCGAAGCGTAACAAAATATAAAAACTATGGAGAAGTGTGAAATTACGCGGAAACGCCATAAAACCCGAAGCGTAACAAAACTGTAAGATCTGAAGTAACTTTAAAAAGAGCTACTTTTCATACGATATTATTAAATAATACGCGGAAGCGCCATAAAACCCGAAGCGTAACAAAACTGTAAGATCTGGAGTAACTTTAAAAAGAGCTACTTTTAATACGATATTATTAAATAATTGGTGCTCTGTTTACTAAAAAGCCCCATTATATTAACCATTAACTTATTTTGGCGTTTTACACGTACCCGACCATTTTTCTTTTAAAAAAAACGTCACATTACGTATTAGACCGCGTAAACTAAGACCACCAAGTTTCGGAACCCTTCGTTGGGACCTATTCGACTCAAATACAACATTCGAACCGCTTACAAAACCTAAGAGCCGCTACAAATACAATATCTACAACTTTTACTAAATTTACGAACGGCTACGACTATAACATCTAAACCGCTCGTAATTACCAGGAGCGGCCATAATACGACAACCTGAACGGTTTACCAAATACGAACCAAAACCCACATACCGGATCACACAACATACCTTCCTATACCCACAATTTCTTTCCTACGTTTACCCTATCCGCCTTCCCATATTCGCCTTATATATGTTAAGTTTAATATTTTTAAAGTTTAAGTTTTTTTAACTGTTTAAGTAGTATAAAGTTAGTAAACATCAATAAAACTAATTTAAAACGTTGAATTAATTTATAGTTATACTTCGTTTACTTATTACCTAAATTTTATTCATATTGGTAAGCGTTAATAGTTTTACATTTACCGTTTCATTAATTTTATTTAGTTTATATATGCCGTTAATGGAATAAACTACCCTAAACTTTGAAATCTTAAAGTACACAAATCTAGTCGCAGCGCGAAATCACCAATTTACACTGCTTTAAACACTATAGATATATACAAACTATTTATACTAAGCACACTATATCTTTACAAGACATGAATCTAGCAAAAGCTAAAGAATATATAATGTACTTTTTTACACACACGTCGTTTCATAGTAATTTTTTTAAATATTTAGACCTTAACCTATAGGATAATAAAATCGAGGTACTAGTAGAGGACTTAGACCCTTATACAGCAAATACATATGTTATTAGGACAATTTTCGACTATTGTAACGGCGAAATTAAAAGACGCGACTTCTTCAACGATTTTAAAAAGGACTTTACGATTTAGACACCAGATATATAGCATATAGTTAATAATACGATTTTGAAAATACTACGAAAACAACTACAAAATAAAGATATTAATACGACCGCTGGAAATAATAGACGTATTGTAAAATCCCTATTATCAATGACCCAGTTTACATAAATGGCAAAGTAAATAAACGATGAAGTAATAAAAATGAAATTTTTGAAAGAACATTAGCTAAAAAAAACGCTAGGAACGTCTATTTAAAATAATAGACCGGAAACTAGAAAAGCCTTCGTAAATAGAGATAATGCGCTTAGTAAGGCTAAACGCCCGTCGCAAAGCTGGGGGAAAGCTGGAGGAATGAATAGAAGAAAAGGAAGCATCGTAACGATTATTTAAAATGAGGGTTAAATACAAACCCTCACCGGAACGAAATTTTAAATAGAAACCAAGATAAGATTATACCCCAGATACCGTTAATAGTTAGTTTAGCTACCAAAGAAGCATTCTAAATAACGAAAACACTACTCTTTAAGAATTAATAAGCGATATAAAACGCTAATACGTACCCTATAAACTAATACATATTAACCACGACTTTTACCGTAATTTATTATCGTACTGTTTTCCCATTCATAGGAGCGACCCTATAAAACTTACCAACTTCGCTAGACTTTGCGATAAGGACGAGAATTATAACGGTAAACTATACGATATACTCGATGATAAGAAACGTATTATGCTTAATATATACAAAAGACTCAATATCGAACTATTTTAATTTTACGTTATTTTACTCAGTATATCATTTGAGTTAGTTAGGGAGTATTATAGGTATTGCTTGAAGTGAATGGATATGTTTACAAATTGTTATAACCGCTTAAAATTACACTTTGATACAGAAATCAACCATGAACTCTATGATAAGAACTACACTGGCATAACCTGGAAATCAATGGAAAATATGCGTAAAAACGCTGATAAAAACTTATAAAAGATCTTTATAGCTTTACTCATTAAGTTCCAGAAGTGCTAGGTAACCCTTAGATCTAAATATTAGGATAATAAACTATTTATCCAAATAGTGACAAAAGTATACCGTAAAAACCCAGATTTCTACCTTATATTATTCAAACCAGAAAAAAAACTTAGAGGTTTTTGGAATAACTTTGAAAACATCGCTTAAAACCTTTATACGTCGATAAACGAGCCTCGGATTAGTATTTATAGTCGATGAAATAAAACGCGAGGGCAAAATTACTAAAGTAAACTTCACCGAAACAATCTATTACGTTTTAAATCGAAGGTTTAAAGTATATCTAAAGCAAAGTAAACGCCTTCAATATAACTTTTAGAAAAGAAGATATTAGGGAGCAAGTCTTGGGAATAAATGGTAAGGCAACTATAATCGAAAACGATTGTATGGCTAGAGATGAAACGTATCACGGCCATAGTAATATTCACGGAAAAACATATGGAGCCCCACGGGTTTATAAAAGCATTATATCGTAGACGGGAAAATATACTATTAATTTACTAACCACATAACTTATGAGTAAATTCAGAGTAAACGATAGTTTTAGGCTGATTTTTTATTTCAAACCCGGATAAAAGCTAATTTTGTAATGTACACAGTTAAATACGAAGGCGTAAATAATAAGTTTAAGGTCTACCTTTATGACTACATCTTCGTAGAAAAATACTTTGGAGGTAATAATGTTAATTTAATATCTTAAAACGATGAAACCGCCTAATATATTTTTACAAGCCTATAAAACGCCTTTTCCCTATATATTACGGGCTTAAACTATGTAAAAAAAGTGTTTCACGCATATATAACGTTATATTTCACGTTATGAAACAGATGCGAGAACCTCTTTTAGGTTATGATACCCGATAACTAAATAATTTAAAATTTAACAGGTGAAAAACGATAATTCGACGTACTTGTAACGAAGTTTTCAAAATTCTAGCTAAATCAAATAGAAGAATATGGAAAAGTCTTATTTAGTAAAAGTAAAACGTTGTTACTTAGAACGGTTGTTGTAAATACGCGATTGAAACCAGTTAGGTTTTGGGTAATAAACTTTAAAATCAATTTTTTTTTTCTTAAGTAATATGAATAAGTCCGGAATTAAGTTCCAGAATACGACTAAATAACTTATCTACGCCTCAGATAAAGTATCCATATCGCTTGAGTTTAAGTTCGGCTACTTGTGGTTTTTTCATAAAATATATATAATTAAAGCTATTTACTTAATGCAACCGTAATTACGGATATTATACCGCCGATTCGGATACCCGATTACAAAATGCTTTTAACGATTATTTTACGTCGTAAGCTATACAGATATAGGGAAATACGTATTTAAAGTTATTCAAAAGTTTTTTATAAGTGCCAGTTATATTTACAAGCCTTACAATAGTTTAAGTTTCTCCTTCAAAACAACGTAAAATTTAACTACGAGGTAATTATTAATATTATATATTTAAATATTTAACCGGTATTTTATGTCGTCGACGCGACAATATTCTTTTAGGCCGCTAAGTTTATACAAAGAGTTTTTATTAGAAACTATTAAAACTTTTTGATTAATTAATAATTAAACGTTAATTTAGGGTTTTTGAATTGGATGACTTACGATGTTGATATAACCTTTAACTTAACAGAATAACGTATGAAGGCTAGGATAACTGGTAACAAATGAAAATAAATATTACTAAAAGTATTATAGGGTATTGGTAAGTGTAAAAAATATTATAAACTACTTAAAATGGTATATACAGTGTAATTCAAAAAGCTAAAAGGTACTATTTTTAAGGAATCAATCCTATAAATAGCGGTTAACACCATTAATAACACTTTCAGCCCAAATATGATTATTCCCATGTTCCTTATTTTTGGTGTTTACCTAGGGATTTATATAGACTCTGTACCATCGCTAACCACAGTATAAAGTGTGAATGATATGGTGAAAGCTACGGCAACGTTATGTTTCTTACGGGCCAAAAACGACATTTCCAAAGCGTTAGCCACAAGGAATAGCCTACGTAAAACAGGCTTAGTGTACTTATTATTGTAATTTAAGGTCCTGGTTTAGAATATGAAAAACGGATAGATTGGCCCTTAAAATATTAACAGGTTTCAATGTTATCATATATTCGTTGATTTTCCAAACAGTATAAGTTCGTTTCGTTAAATAGTAATACGAAAATACAAAAAAAGATAAATGAACGGCCCAAAACCGCAATCCGACCAGAACCACTGACGGGACACCCCTTAGGATAACGAATCCAAATTGCTCCCAATTTTAGCCCAACCTTCGAATTACACTTTCGGCCCGCTTTTACTAAACGAAAGCGACCTATCTATACTAACCCTATCAGTACTTCGTTGCCGAGGCCGCCCTTTTAATTCAAGAATTAAAAAACGTCCCGGAACCTTTATCGTAGGCTTCTTTATTATTTAGAAGAGACTGTAAACCGCGAGTTTAGCTTGAAGCTTTGCTACGAAGGTATTATTTTTACCTTAGATGCCCCGTTCAAATGATTTACCTAAATATAAATCTTTCATTTAATCAAATAAGGCGTATTTCGCTTTAAATAGTTCGATTTAATGATTTACATCGCTTACGATTTTTTCCCACACGTCTCGTTTACGAAGTTAAATATAGAATTAGAAAATCTTACGAAAGAACCCATTTAATTTTGAAAAGTTATAACTATTACGGCAAAAGGTATATTATAGCTTAGTCGCTTACCTTATAACAAGTTAACCACCGTTTAATTTTGACATTTAGAACCTCTCTTAATACACCTTATAGCCTATATATTAAACTTTATAATATTACGTAGACATATACCCAGTTTAACTAAAGATTTAAACTATGTATTTACTCCGATATACCTACAAATCTTAAGAAATACTACATACTTGGTATGGTATTACGTAGTATAAAACCACTTCACAGCCTAGTTAAAGTTAGTGTTTACTAATATAATACCTACTAAAGGTATTATAAAAATGGCTCTGAATAACTAGTTCGACTTTCGACCTATATTAATTAGTATTAATGGCCCGTTTTAAGGGCTTTATATTATTAGGTATATAAGTAGACAATATACCAACGTTTCATAACGCGTTTTTTTCTGTATTTCAAAAGAGGAAACTTTTGAAGGCCGGCCTAAAGGCAAAATCTAAGATGTACATAACATAGGATTATATAATTAACTTTAACAGCGTTACTATTACTTTCCCGAACAGCGTTTTAAGCCTTACATAAAAAGTGTAGTTGAATAAAATTACCCTGATCGGATTGGATAACGTAAAACGGGCCGATGAATATAAATTCCAACGAGCGCGTAGCGCTTAGGCTATTTTAGTAATATAATCGAAAGCGTTATTTAACCTTTTGGTGGCCGCGTAATATCCAATTGATTCGCTAGACGACGTATATAAGTCGTTTCACAAACGCCTTATATAATAAATATGAAATTTAAAGCGCGATTTACAATTTATGCCGTTAAATATACATATTATAAAGCTATTTATTTTTATTAACGTTTTTTTTTGTTAATGATAATGATTAAAATTCGTCAATAGGCTTCGTTTTGGTCCTCGGTAACGAAATCAAGGCATAAAACAGATTTACACTTCGTAAAAACATTATTTATTAGAGTTTTACCAAAGGTAAAAGGGTTACGAAAAACGTTTTAACTTCGAAATTTTATAATATAGCTAAAGGTTTCGATTTGGGTATTATTGTAATTATAACGGCTTAAATAATTATTTTTAACTTTAGTTTACGCCTTATTTATCTAGTTATATATACTAACTCTTTTTCATTTCATAAATATCTGGTTAAATTAGGTATTACAAACGAAAAACGTTTCATAATCGATATTATCGCTTTACGCAAGTTATATAAGTGCCGGAAAATCGAGGAAACGAGGTTAATCGAGGGAAAATCCAACCTAACGGACGTAATAACTAAGGCTATCACTAATAAAGCATTATAAATACTAGTATCGATAAATATAATTTTTGTTGGAATTATAAGGAAATTTTTACGACCTTAATAAGCTATTATAACACTTTTACCGATTTGAAGCGGTTCGAAACCAACTATTCGTGCCGCTTCCCAATTTATACTGTAGTATACAACTTATATTTATACTGGCTTTACGAATTTTACTTTATTTAACTTCGTAATTTATAACTGATCCTAATATAATACTGCATTTCGTTATATACTCTTTGACCCGTTTATATTCTTTTACTATTTACCTTTTTCGATTCAAACTTAGAACTTCACACCGTTTCTAATATATTGGTACATGTTATTATACGTTTTTCGTCCTTATTATGTTATCTCGCTATTTAATATTTTCATATTTAAATTTACAATATCTTATCGCTTTTGACGTTTTATCTCTTCATATTTTATATATTTTCAGTTGTATTTATTATTTATAGATAATAATTTTGTGGGACGTAATAATATTACTATATAATGTACTATATTATAGCCGGGAGCGTTGGCCCAGCCATAAGGGGTAGCTAATTATTACCAAAAAGAAAGGGAAAGGACGAAGTTATCGCGTTTTTACTATATTTTTCATCTCTTTTACCCTTAGTATTATCCTTACCGCTATTACCTTTATTTAAGTTATCGGCATTGGTAAAAATGTAGTCCTACGCCTTAAGTTGTATACCATTAGGCAAAAGCATAAGTTTGTTTTTACTCTTCTTATAATAACGCGAAATAACGTTGTTAAATTGGCCTACTTAATATATATGTAAGCCCTATTTTCAAGCGGTAATAGCGACAGCCAACTCTTTAATCCACCGATCAACGTTTACTACTAATTAGTATCGGTTTGTTTTAGTTATTTACGAACGTAAGTATTTTTTAAAGCGCTTTATATATTACTTTTTTAGAAACAAGGATTTCGAAAATCGGTTTTTATTATAAAGACGGCAGGCGCGTAACACGGCCTGAGCCTACGGCCTTAAGACTAAAGAGACGGGGGTGTATTTGTTACTAGTCCGTTTGTAACGGTGATAGAGGGCCAAACAACCCTCGCCTTTGTAATAATCGCTAATGGATTAGCCTGCGGTTGCGGACGCAATATACGGCACGTAATTCGTGTTTGTTAACAGCCTAAGATTAAAAATACGGGCACGTTGTTTTAACATTTTATATGTTAAAAAGGCTTTACGGCGTACCCTAACGATATGGAGTTCAAGGTAGCGAAGCAGGTCTACCTTATACTCCTTCTTTATGAGAATATTGAACGAAAATAAACGGATGGATTTAATAAATATAAACCGTAAAAAAGCATTATAAGTTTGCATTTATGGCATCGGGTGGCACTTACGGGTAAAGGGGTTTTTACCTACAGGAAAAAGGTAAGGTTTATAACTTTAAAATCTTTTCGCTCCTATTCCTAGAAACTTAGGGTAAAGGGGGAGGGGGAAAAGAAAAAGGGGGGGATAGTAGCGGCGGTGGGAAAAGGCGAAGCCGGGAAGGAGACGGCGGCGGCGAAGGTAGGCGAGGCCGGGGTAACAGCGGCGGCGGGAAACGGCGGGGCCGAAGGGGAAGCGACGGSGATGGRGGAGGAAAAGGCSGGGGAGGCGGCGGSGGGGGGGTAGGGAGAAGCCGGGGGGGAGGCGGTTATAAAGGAAATTGTGCCAGACAAAGGCAGGCTATTAGTAATAGTAGTAGTGGTAATATTGGTGACGGCGGTAGCGACGGCGATAGCGGCGGCACGGCGGCGCTCGCGCGCTAAACAGCGCTTTATAAAACTGTTTTTACGTGGCATTTATTTAAAGGTAAGGTTAGTATATGGGTATTAGTTGAGTAACCTACCTATCGGAACGATTTTAATGGGTTAATTAAAATAAAGATTCAGTTAAGTTAAAATAGAGACTTGTATAAACTGTAGGTACGCGCTTTTAACGACAAAAAAAATAAGTTTTACCTAAACCAATAACGATAAATTTTTTATACTAACCTAAAACACGTGACGGCGTAATTACATTTACGTAATCACTCCTATAGCACCTATATAATGTAATATCTATCAGAAACAACAAAAGATGCAATTAATAACTATATTGTTACCAATTAACTATACTAACCAGGCCCTTACTATAATTACTATCACGGCTAGGAATTACTAATTCGAATCATTGAAAATCACCGCGGTTAGGAATTACTAATTCGAATCTTTATAATTGATACTTTAACCACACTATCATTAAAAAAACCACTAATTTGGACCTTTACAACTTATACCATAATTACACTGTTATTACAAAATTACTTCTACGAAATGAACTCGTTACAACTATACTATCGCTATTAAGGCTATAGGTATAAAACATAAGGAAGAAAGAAAAGATTTCCTATGTGGATATTGCTATATACCCCTACAGCTAGTATATATAGACCAAGTGACAGTGCACTATATTGTAAGATGCACTCCTACAGAGTACACGATAACGTGTCATGCTGCAGGCTATACTCTTGTAACGCGCAAAGTGCATCATGCGTGGAGCGGTCTAGAAGGGGTATTCCAGAGCGCATGGCAAAAGGGCCACTACCCGGATAAGAGGTTTATAACCTCTCATCCATGGCGTGCACTCTATGGAATACTTCTTTCGAACCGATCCATCTATCTTTTTACTACAATACCAATCTTTCTGATTAATCTTCGTTTACATTCACGTGAATAAGAGACCTTACCGACATAATTATTATAATCATAATCATCATAATCATCATAATCATCATAATCATCATAATCATCATAATCATCATAATCATCATAATCATCATAATCATCATAATCAT
>JASMMZ010000002.1:37841050-37911312 GCA_038502455.1 Anisogramma anomala
CATAATCATCATAATCATCATAATCATCATAATCATCATAATCATCATAATCATCATAATCATCATAATCATCATAATCATCATAATCATCATAACCATCATAATTGTTTGTAGGCCTTTATCGTTGCAAGGTAGCCGATTCGAATCACTGTCGTCGAAGTAACTGGTGCTGCATTGAAATTGGTTCTGATTGATTGAGTTATAAGTTTTAAGTTTGGCCGACCGCTAGCCGGTCTGCACACTAATTTGTATGGCCAAACGCTTTGGCCTGTGCCCCACTTCAAAGTGAGCACCTATTGCACTACCCTTGCAGTCAATTCCACAAACTGCAGTCAATTTGCAGTCAGTACAATTAACGAACTATAAGTATAGTTGACTTGACTGTATTGCATTTGATTGCTATTCCAGTACTAGCGGCTTTTTGTTTTGTGCCTGCATGCCAGCATAGCCTACCACCAATTGATGGCAACCTCTGGAATCTCTTCTCAATTAACAAGCTAAACCCCTATTCATTCCGATTAATCTACATTGAAATTGATATAAATTACGCCCCTTTACAACTCTTTTGTTCCCCATCTCCGAGCTCTCGATTCCTTAACTCCCATGTATAAGTCTTTTATCACAGGCCTATACATATCACATATTCTACCATTTGCTCATGATTTGCCAGTAGTTTAACCTAATAGCATTACCAACGCCATTATTGCTATCGTTATCATTACCCTAGCAGTTTTCAAGTTTACCAGGGCATCTCTATTCCTCTACTTCATGCGCCGGATGGTCTGCGTAACCCTTAATTTACATAGTTAGCATATTGTTATCTATAAACCTTTTTAGGGCGTTATTAGGTGTAGCCTTAGTTATAGCGTTAGCGGGGTTATCTTTACCGTTTATTTAACTGAACTTATAGATTTTCCGGATTTCTTATACCTCTCTTAAAGCTATTACATCTATTATTCAACGTTTTTCATTAATCGTGCTCAACTTCGATAGATATTTGTAAAAGCTTTAGAAGTTTGTTTACATTACCACAAGTAATCAGAGACAATTTTAGTTGTTTAATAATAATTCTTAAGGTGTCGTTTGTTATTGTATCGATATTGAAACCTGTTATTATGCCGTAAATTTCTATAAAAAAAAGAAAAACCAGTATGCTTCATATTATAAGTTTACAATTAACATATGTTTAGTGTATAAGGTTTCCGGTGATTGTAAATTAACCTTTAAACTTTTTTTTCGTTGGCGAGGAGGATTATAAGAAACCCGATTTACAATATAAGGTTGGTACTACTGGTAAATAACCTGTTTGTAAAGATTATTAACTTCGCCATATTTAAATACACCAAAACTATGTTTATACCTCGTTCAAATAATCCAATTGCTACCAAATCCTTTCATTTAACCTGTTAAAGTCTTCTTTTTATATATTTTGTATTTTTACCGTAATATATAAGTCGTACGATATATTCTGTTATTATAACGTGGTAATGTAAACCGTATTTACCCTTTACTCTAGATATCTTTTTAATTTTGCTTCGTCGGCTTATCGATTGTTGTTAGGCTCGTAAATTGCCCTTTTTATCGTAGGTTAATATTAGTTCCGTTCGAATTTTTACAATCAAGACTCTGGATACAACTTAACGATGTCTTAAAGTTAAATTATATACCCTTAGCCAAATTTTCGATCCGCTTATATTTCCAAAGGCCTGATTTCTCGAAAACACGTTAATACGCCACCATAAATCCGGTATCTCTAATAAAGTAAGTACCGTTAATTTACATACCTATTATACCGAAGTGTTTACCCTTTGTAATTAACAGGTACAAATTAAAAGTTAAAGTTTATATACCCAATCGGTTTTTAAAGTACGCCCAATACGTTAAGAACTAATAAACGACTATTTCGGCTAATCCTTACAAAGGTTTGATACAAAGAATTATCGTGCCGGCCAGAAACTTATCCCTTAGATTTTTCGATATTTTGAATAATACAATCCGTTGAAAATCAATGGAAAACTACTTAGACGCTTACGTTATATTCCGGTTATTAAGTTTGAACTAACCGCTTTTGTAAATAGTTAAATAAGCAATAATGACGACGATAAAACGTTAGCTAATTTTCAAACTATAAGCAATGAATTAAAAATTTAATCCTTATCTTTATTATCGTATCTTTAAACGATTAACCGTAACTTTTCATACAGCTAGTTCGTAATTTTACCCCTAACCTCGTAGACTATTTTCGACTTGAAAACTGTAATGTTTTCACCTTTAAATTATATTAAAAGCATAAGTTAAATTTCCCACCATGTGAAAAGACCGTTAATCCCCATTTAGTCGCTTTCATTAAAGGGTTTTCCTAATATATTAACAATACATTTGACACACAATTCACGGGTAAGTTCCCCATTATAACTTTTCTTTTCAGATACTCACACTGTTATGTATACCTTTTTAAATTTATAGTTCTTGTATTCCTCCTTTCTCTTAGTGTATATTGTTCTTTTAAATTGTTTTCCACGTTGTCGACGTTCTATTAGCTCATTAATGATCGATTCGAAAGACTTATATTAGTTAATTTTCTTAGATTAGTAGTTCTCAATATTAGGATCTGTCCGTAAGGTCTCAAACCTATAATAATACGTGAACATAAGGTCTTTGAAGAGTAATAAGAATGATTGGTAGTTGTAGTATAAAGTAAGATGATTATCAAGAAGAAGCATCTAGAGGTTTATACCACAGGTAAGGGATTATAAGTCCTTCACCCAAAGCGTATCACTCTGGAATACTCCTTCCAAACCGATCCACGAATTTCCATCGGTCTGAAATAACCATTCCAGACCGACCTATGCATAATGCACTTTGCGTCTTATAAGAATGCAGCCTGCAGAAAAACACGTTACCGTATACCTTGCAAGAGTGTACCCTATAATACAGTACATTGCTACTTAGCGTATGTATACTATATATAAGGGTATATAGTAATATCTATACGAGAAATCTTTTCTTTTTTCCTTATATAATTTCGTTCCTATAGTCCAGTAATAACAGTGTTGTTTGTATTATGAATTGTAATAAGTTCAAATTAGCAGTTTCCGTAGTAACAGTATTATTGCCATATTAATCACAAAAGATCCAAATCAGCAGTTTCCGTAATGACAGTATTATTACCGTATTAATCAAAAAAGGTCCAAATCAGCAAGTTCTAGCCGAGGTAATGATTATAATTCGAGTCTGATTCGTATAGTTAAATGAAGGCAACATGGTTTGTGATAGCGTCTTTTGGTTATTTCTGACAAGGATGGCTACGTAGTAGTGATTACGCAAGAGTAATTACGTAGAGGTAATTACGTAATCACGTGTGGGGTCAGTATAAAAAGACGTAACGCCATCAGTTCGGGAAAACTTCCTTTTTTACTTTACTAAAGGCACGTAATCCAAGTAAATATAAATCCCCTATTTTAATTTAATTCCTATTCCCTATATGCAAACTAAGCTGATCCTCGCTTTATTTTTATTCTTTAGGGCTAAACAAACCGCTTTTATAGGTAGGTTATTTAACTATTACCTATTACTAACCTTCCCAAATAGATAACGCGCAAAAATCGGACTTTAAGGCGTCGCCTAACATGAGAGCGTCAGCGCGCAACCGCCTCTGTAGCTGTTGCAGCCGTCGCTTCAAATATCACTACCACTAACAACAATAGTCCGACCTTAACGAGTACAATATCTTCCATTACTATCATGTCGTACGCCCCTACCACCCCGCTCGCCATTACGCTGCCAAGTCCCGCCGCCGCCACGCCGCCTAGCCCCGCCGCCCCTATGCTGCCCAGCCTAGTCGCCACCTTCGCCTCGCCCCTCCCCACCGCCGCCGCGCCGACCTTCCCCTCTCCTTTCTCTCTTTGTCCCTTTCCTAGCTCGGGGGAGAAACGGGGAGCTCCTAAGGTTATAAACGTTATCTTTTCTTTACGGGTAAAAACTTTATTGCTCGTGAAGGTCTTTTTACGCTATAAACGTAACTTAACTTAATTATGTTAAAGTATATATACTTTAAGCCTTTTATTAGTAACCTTTTCACTCTTTTTTTTGTAAATAAAGAGTACGAAGCGGATTTACTTCGTCGTTTTAAATTTCGTATCGTTTAGGTACGCTGTAAAGTATTTTTAACACGTTAAACGTTAGAGCGGCGTACCTGGGTTCGTAACCTTAGGCAGCTAATAAATACGCCTTATATATCGTGTATCGCGTCCACGGCTGTGGGTAAGTTTATTAATGATTATTTCGAAAACGGGGGTCGTTCGACGCGTTACTATCATTACAAGCGGATTAACAATTCGTATGCTCCCGTTCCTTTCTTTTGAGGCCGTAAGCCGAGGCTGTATTACGCGCCCGCCGGCTTTTTGGTAAATTTCAATCGAATTTTAAGAATTACTCTTCATAAAAATATACTTTTAAAACGATACGAAGAACAAATCGTCATGAATAACTATAATAAACCGATGCTAATTATTAATAGGCGTTAACCGGAGGACCAAAAAAACGGTAGTTGTTATCGCCATTTGAAAACGGGGTTTACGTATATACCACTTAAGCGAGTTCGAAGACGTTATCATAAGTCGCCGCGAAAAGGGTAATCACTCCTTTATACCTTTTCCTAAAATTATAATTAATAAGGTGTAAATCTATATCTTCGCTAACGTTAATAGTACTGCTAACGGTAATAGTGGTAACCTTAGTATAAAAGGGAAAACCGACGGGGAGGACGGTAGGGACGTAACGACGTCGTCTTTTCCCTTTAATAGTATATAAATACCTCCGGAGCTGGGCCGGCATACCCGATTATAATATAATACGATATATAGTAATTTCATACCTTTCCATAAAATAATTGTTTATAGTAATAAACGTGATTTATATCGTTAAGATATCGTAAAAAAAAAATCGTAAATGGGCGCGAATATTCTTATTTAATAAAGGTAAAATTAGCGGTTAGTGCGAATGATTTATTGAAATAAAGGCAAATCATAAATCGGTAGAAAAGATATTAATAAGCCGATTCGAATTAGCGAAAAGTAATATAACGTGAAAACTTATTAAAGTTATAAGACCTTTTTAATGACCTTAATAAATAATGTATTTATAAATATAAAAGTTTTTAATACGTCGTTTAGTATGACTTTTATTATTATGTTTACTGGGTTGGATTTACTATTAATCCATCGGGTCTCTTCGATTTTTCGTCGTTTATATAACTCGCGTAATGCTATAATATCGATTATTAACCGTTTTTTATTTGTAATACCTAACTTAATCAGGTATTTATAAAACAAAGTGGAATTAATATAAACAATAAAGAAAATAAGGCGTAAACTAAAATTGGAAACAGTTATCCGGACTATTATCGTTATAATAATACCCGAATCGAAGTTTTTAACTATATTATAAATCTTGAAAGCCAAAACGCTTCGTATAACCCTTTTACACTTGGTAAAGCTTTAGTAAACGATATTTCATCGGAATGTAAAGTCGTTTCGGATTGGTATTTTATTGCCGAGGACTAAGATGAAACCAGTTTAAGAGCTATAGTCGTTATTATTAGCGAAAGAACCGTTAGTGACAACAAATGGCTTTATAGTACGTATATTTAATAATATAAATTGTAAATCGTGCTTTAAATTGTGTATTTATTACCAAAGGCGCTTGTTAAACGCTTTATATATACCATCCCTCGATTCGATTTAATATTTTACGGCGATAAAAAAGTTAAATATTACTTCCAATTATATTATGAAAGTCATTCAAACGCCGCATATACGTTAATACCTATATTCGTCGCTTCGTTTTATGTTATTTAAAGTAACGAACGTAAATTTATTTAATTGACCATTTTACGTAAGGCTTATAATACCTTTTCAAGGGGTAATCGTAGTATTATTAAAATCGATTACGTTTTTTTCTATGAGGAACGTTTTATATTTAACTTTTAAACCGTTTTTTTTTTAAAAAAAAAATATCTTTTCGAATACGAAAAACAAGGAGTTACACAACGTGAAGGTATCGTTCGTCTATATACCCGTTAATATAAAGCCCTTTAAATAAACCGTTAATATTAATAAGTATAGGTAAAACATAAATTTAGTTATTTATAGTCGTTTCTTATAGTATTTTTTATAAGTATCGTATTAGTAAACACCCGTTTTAGCTAAGCCGTAAGGTGGTATTATAATACGTAAAATCGTGTTAAATGGGTAATATTATTTAAAGTCCTTAGGAATTTCAACGTAAATCCATCGTTTTAACCGTTCCTTAAATCAGGTGTAAGCCTACGTAATGTTTCGAAGTTTCATATATAAGTTATATAGGTTGTGAAGGGAAGCAACAAACGTAAAGATTAGGCGATAGTTAGCCCATTATAATTTAGGTAATTAGGTTATAATATATTTTTTGCCTTCGTCATTATATCATTTTATAATTAAGTAGGTTTTTTTTGTAAATCTTCTCGGATTTATTTTTAACTTCGTAGATAAAGCGGGTTAAAAATATTTTATAAACATTGTAAACGGTTAGGTTAAAACGTTTCAACCAAAATACGCCTTAGTCGATTAGGGTTAAAATTTCCGTTTAGGTAAATGATACAAATAAGATACTTAGGGTTGTAATAATGCCTTTACAGCGAAACTTTAAATTAAAATCACGGTTTACAATTTTCTTTTACGTAATAAAAGAGTTTATAATAAAGTTTTTAAAACGTTGTTTAGTTTTAAAGTCGAAGGGGCGTCCTGAGCGTCGAAGATTTACCAGCTTTAATATACATAGACCGATTTCGTTTAATTTAGTCGAGTTAAATTCGCGTTTTAGGAGTAAGGTTAAAGCTAAGGATGATTTAAAATTTTCGTTTTAGGTAATATTTTGTAGGCAGTTTTGTTCGTTCTACACGTTCAAGCCGTCTTTTTCCGCCTTTCTCTTCTATTTTCGTACCGTTGTTTAGAGAAACGAACTCGTTTTGTTTGGTAAATTAATGAGTATATTATAGCCCCTAAATCCGTCAATTTTTCAAAGACCAATCCATTTTTATTTCATTTTCTAAACTAAAACTTTAAATGATAATAATAAGTCCAATACGCAAGTTTTACATAGGTTATTCCTTATAGCCAACGCGCTGGATATATTATTCTTTATTTATATTAAGTGTAAGGCCGTTATAGCTTTGGTTATAATATTATCCCTTTATATTATAAATAGTAATAGGGTAAAGTTTTTGTGGATTTTCGGGTATGTATTAAAAATAAGAAGCATAAAGATAAACCCACTTAGGTCAAAATTATTGTTAACGGCGTTAACCGTAATTTAAAGGATAGATGTTTTAAAACTAATACCCTTTAATCTTTTTACTAATATTATATTCGGTTTTTCCAGTGATTTATAATATAGTTTACACTTTTTAATACCTTATAGTGCTTTTATTAGAATTTACTCATAATCGTTACCGGTTATCCGTACTTTTGTACGCTATTTCATGAAATTAAAAGCCGTACCGGCGTTGTACATAATCCAGTTTAGAGGCCCGAGGTAAACTTTTAATTGATAGTTAACTCAAGCATTACAATAATCTAAAGTAAAAGCGCTCCGAATGAATTTTACGGCCTAAAATAATATAACTGTAATAACGACGTAAAATACCGGTTAGCTATTTAGATATATAATATTAATAATCATTTTGTAGTTAAACTTTACATTATTTTAAAGGCGGAATTGAAACCGTTGTAAGACCTATAAATAAAGTTGGCATTTATAACAAAACTTTTCGATAACTTCGAATACGTTTTTCCCCATATCTGTGTGGCCTGCGACGTAGAATAAACGTAAAAGACGTTTAGTAACCGGGTATTCGAATCGTCAGTGTAAAATTCGTAATTTTAGTTAGATTAAATAAATAACCTTAATCGTACGTATTTTCGAGAAAAACTATAAGTGGCCGAATTTAAGCTTAAGTGATACTAATACGCTATTTAAGGCGCGAACAAGCTAATTGATTATATTTCGGACCTTAATTCCGAAATTATTAATATTATCTTATAAAAGTAAAAAAATAATATTTTAGAATTTATCATGTAAAACTTAATTAATACGAAACGCGTATTTATGATAACCGTTCCGAAAATCGTTGTTTTATCTTTACTAAATAAGATATCTTGGTATTCTCTTATTCGGTTTAGCTGAAACTTCGGAAATTTCGTCGTAAGTGCATCAAATTGTTGTTTTCCACCGTCGATATCTCGGCTACGCTAATATTAGGCATAATACTTTGAAATATGGTTTCGTATCTGTTGAAGAACGTAAATTAGGATGCTATATTGGAGTTAAGAACTTCGTTTACGTAGTTTAGTCTCGTAATATATAAAAAGAAGGTATCTTACAAGCCAATAAAAATATATTAGGCGGTTTTATCGTTGTACTCTAATAAGTAGGTATCGTTTTATTTGAAGTCAGTTTTTTCTAGATATATCTTAGTAAAGATATACGTCGAATTTATCATTTGTATTTTCGTATTCGGTTACGTATATTGCAAAATTAACTTTTATTCGATTCTTTAAATTATACTGTGCTTAAAATTATCATTTCATCCTAATTTATTCGTAAACGAAGTGGTTTATAAACTAATAGACTATTTTTCCGTATACGATATACTGCTTTTATAAACTTATAGGGCGTCTTATATCTTTCCGAAAGTATTGCTATAGTTTCGGTACGTTCTTTTTATTTTCTAACAATCGTTTTTATTTTTTGTTACCAGGGTTTCCTCCCTAATACCTGTACTTTAAGCGTTCGTTTTACCTCGGGTAAACCTTGAATCTCCGGTTTAAAATATGTTGAATTGTCTCGATAAAGTTTGCTTTGGTAATTTAGGTTTCGCCTTTATTGTTATTAGTTACGAATACTAATAAGAGGCTTGTTTGTCGGCGTATTAAGGTTTCGAATAATATTTAAGGTTTATATAAAAAGCTTTTAAGTTTTTTTTCGGTTTAAAAAGTATAAGGTCTAAATCAAGGTTTTAATGATAGGTTTTTATTATTACTTAAATAAAGAATTTGTCGCCTTTATATTTCGATCCGAAGGTTGCTCAGCATTTTTTAAACTTTGCTAATACGGCGGTAAAGATTTTCTAAGGGTTTTTTTCGATATTTTTCTATTAGTTTTTCATAGATTCCCACGTCGTACCAATTTAATCCTTATAGTATAATTCGTAATTAATTTCGGTATTAGAGTGGGATTTAAAACGGTTGTAATACTTTACGAATGTATTTAATTATGAAACGTAGTATATATATTACTCTTGAATGTACCCAAAAAGTATACCGGGTAAAATAACGTAAATTTATAATAATTCAATATTTGTTTTTTTATATGTGTTAATTATAACGCGTATTTTGTTGTCTAGTACATCGTACAGCTCGCCATTATAATATTATACCTATTTTACAACCTGGTAAAGTTGGTTAATTTCATAGGATCGTTTTTATCTGTAGGGAAACGATTTAATAAAAGGTAGCGGTCAGGGTTGTAGTTAAAAGGCGTTAGTCTGTATAACACGTATTAGCGTTTTACGTTGCTTTTCATTTCCTAGGTTGGGTTATTTTCTGTGTTCCGACTGATTATCTATTCCTAAGGAGGGTTGTTTTTTCCGTTTCGGCCGACTTTACTATAGCTGGTTGGGTTATTCTTTGTGTTTCAGCCGAATTCATTATAACTGGTCGGGTTATTCTTTACGTTTAGAAAATAGTTTAGTATTCGGCTTTACGCTACAGTGTAGGCCAGTGTAAGAGTGTATTATACTTATATAATAAATAAGGATCGTAGGCGTTTTTTTTTTCTTAGTAATTCCTATTTTTAATTTAGGATATAATATTATATAGTATTACGCGTGATCCCCCTTGTTCTAATAACAATTTCTTTGGTTTCATAAGGTAATACCCTTTTACAAAATTCGTAAGGTACAAATCTTTATCTTCTTAATTTGGTACATCGGTAAGTTATGCTATTTCGAATAAAGCCGTTGCAAAGCGCCCATTTTTACCTCTTAAGGTATTGGTTTTTCTGGTTTTTAATTGGATTCGTAAGGCTTTGGAAATGGTAAGGTTTACTCTTTGCCACATTTTCAACGTCTTAACCGAAAAACTGTCATAAAATTCGTTTAGTAAGTTACATTTTTATATTGACTTTTTTTAACAATGTAATATAGTCATTAAAGCATATGTATTTACAATATAGGATTTTAGTGCCTTGAATGGTAAATTAATAGTTTTATTTTAAAATGATAGCTCGATCTCCTATATCATAACCTTTCTCATTCCCATATATTTAACCAAGATATTAAATGAAGCGTTGGACTCCTTTATCATTATTGAATTTGTAGTTATAGTTGCGAATCTCTTGAGGCGTTTGGGCGATATGCTAAAGTGTGGTAATTTTAAGTTGTATTTAAGTATATTCAAAGCTTAGGATAATTTGATGAATATAAAGCGAATGAAGTAATCAAAGCGGTTGGCATGATTTTTATCAGCGTTTACTAATACAAATAAATTTCAAACAATGCGTAAATAAGGCGCAATTAGAATTTAGTTAAGCGTTTTGGATTAGTATTATTAACGCTAGTAATGCTATATTAGCTCTATAGTTAGAAAAACTTAAAACGTTATAAGTATTGAATTTAGGAAATATAAGTCGAATGTAAGCAAAATTTAAAAAAATAAGGCGGATATAGAAAATTAGGTAAGGTAAGGAAAATGTCGAGTTATTATATATTCCGGGGTATGGTAGTTTATCCGTATTGGCGTGCTATAGCAAAACTTGATAAAAGGAGTCGGTTGGGTACTTGCTATGTAACCGATATTGGTAAGGCGATCGGGTTATTTATCTGTATATAACCGATTGTAACTTTATTCAAACGAATGGTTCGTAAAAAAAAATCGGATAGGTTCCAACGAAGGGTTCCAAAACTTAGTGGTTTTGACTTAAGTGGCCTAGTTCTCAATAAGACGCTTTCTAAAAAGTGCTCGGATACGTTAAAACGCTAAATAAAGGTTAATAATAGCGTAATAGAGCTTTTAATAGATAAAATGTTAAATAAAGGTTAATGATATTGTGTTAAAGTTTTCCTTTTTTTAAGCTATTTAGTTTTTATAGTCTTTATATACGTCGGTGTGTAATTCTTATAAAAACGAAGTGTTAAAGCATGAATAGTTGAAACCATTACAATATTTTACTATAGTTATTTAACGTATATTTATGTCTTTTCTCCTGAGTTTTCTGTAATCTACTGCGTCGGCTACTAATTAATGTCAACAAAGTTTTAAACCTATAATATTTACGTAAATATAAAGTCTTTAAAAAGTAATTCAAACAATTGATAGGTATGGTATAAAGTAAGATAATTATTAAAAAGAAGCATTTTGAGGTATACGTTACAGGTGAGGGCTTATAAGTCCTTTACCCAGAGCGTATTACTCTGGAATACCCCTTTTAGACCGATTCACGCATTGCCGTCGGTTTTAAATAACCATTACAAACCGATCCACGTATTGCCATCAGTCTGAAATAACCATTCCAAACCAACCTATACATGATGAACTTTGCATCTTGCAAGAGTGTAGCCTGCAGCATGACACGTTACCGTGCACCCTACAGGAGTACACACTGCAATATAGTGCACTGCTACTTAACCTATGTATATTATCTATAAGGATATATAGTAATATACACAGGATCTTTATTAAATTTATAAGGTTCTCTGTACAGCTTAATCTATATGGTTCGGAAAGTTATAAGGTTGTTCATATTTTAACCACTACGTTTAGGTTAGTAATGCTTAAAATCTTATACAGATTATTCCAATTATCTCAATTTCTTCATTTAAAGACTTTAATTTGAAGGGGTAGTGATAATACTTTTGTTATCGATAATTCGTTCCTAGTATTAAGGGCGTCGTTAACCTGGCGGCGTGTCGATTCATTTCTTAGTTTCTTTAGGGCTTTACTATATATTACAACGCTTTATTGAGTATTTAGAGATAGTAGCGACTTAATTGTCATACGTAGTTAGACCACAAATACCAGTGAAGTTGGTATAAGGCCACTAGGGCTATCCGTATCATTAAAACCGTTTACCATTATATAAAGCCATTGTTTTAACTTGTAAATTTTTTGATTTCCAAGGCAAAAATATTGTAGGCTTTTCGTAAGAAAACGTAATCCTTTTTAACCTTACCTATACCTTAATAAGCTTTAATGAAGACACGTTTATACTAAATCCCTATTGATTTGGCATTAGCTTAAAACTTTATTATAGTAAAGTTAGTACCAGAGTTGTAAATTAGTACATCTGATGGTCCTAACTACGTGTTAATTTTTGAAATACATAGTACCTTTTATATTTCTTCTGTTATCATAGTTTTGAGGGACTTGGCATTATATGAAGCCGTGGCGAAGTTAATTATATAAAGTACTAGCTTGCCTTCTAGGTAAAACACGTTTAGGAAGATCTTGGACTTAAAGTTTTAATCTTCCTTTAACGTAAACTGGAACGTTAGGAGGGTTTGTGAATATATTTGGTAATCATAAAAAAACTGTTTAATTGCCACCATTTCTAGTATGTCTATATTTTCGTAAACAAAAGCTTTAAAGCCTTCATAAATCCTGTTTGTTACCGGGTATTGAAACATAGGATATAGTTAAAGACATTCCGATTCCGTTGAGTTTAACACTATTTCCTCTGGCCTTCAAATATAAAACCAAAGGTACTTACATTTAAAGCTAATTGGAAACCTTTTATCGCCTTCGATATAAATTAGTTTATTAGTTTAAACGTTAACGTTAACCTGAGGTTTTTCTTGTTTTTGAGGTAAAAGAGGAGGATAGTAAAGGATTCTAATATGTGGAATATTATAAGGCCTACAATAATAGTAACAATCGTCGATCCCAGTGAAAAAAGCTCTTTTCCTAGGTTAAAGCTGACTTTGACCTTACCAACATCCTTGTGGTCAAGTTTCTTAATATTATCAGTATCCTTTCATAACGCAATGTATTATGAATAGCTTTCTGTTAAATGCCGTACCGTTCCAGTATCTGATATAATACCTTAAAAGACCTGTTCCACGTAACGGTCGCAAATGGTAAATAGGTATATAAGGCTAATATCTTCGTCTTTATAGCGGCGATAAGGGTCTTTACCCGTTAGGCGGTATAAAAAAGCGTGGTCAGCGAGTTATTACGTTGTTTCTGGATTAATATCAATATCTTTATACCATTCGATAGCCTTGAACTTATTTTCATACTTTTCAACTTTCTTCTCTTTAAAGTTTGTAGTATAGTTAAAGTAATTTCATTTGGAAGTGATGGGATATTAGTAGGTATATTATTCCTAATGTTTATAACGCCTAACCAGAGGGTGGCGGATCTACCAGTAACCGGACCTACTATTGATCTAATATCTCTTATTATTAGGGGTAAACTTTTGTGAATGACTTAAAAATCTTAAGGAAAAAGAATACCTTTTTCATATATAGATTAGTGGTTACGTCCCCAGGTCTGAGCTTTTTGTTAACCGTATTATCCGAGCCTTCCGTACTTACGGTCAATATAGTATGATTAGGAGGGACTTTCTTCGTCGTCGCTAAACTTTGTATTTTAAGGGTATATATTAGTTAAGCTTGGGATTCGAGTTATTACGGTCGTAAACGAGGAACATAACTGGTCAAAAAATCTTTTAAAAGTAGCGTTAAGGTATTGTAAAGCATATTCGAACTTTTTGTAATCCGTAACAGTTGATTTGACCTGTTAACATAATATGCCTTCGCTAACTTCTACATTTCCCATTATTTGTTGGCAAAGTATTAATCTATTAAGTATTTAATTAAAAACGTTTATATTATTTTCAGTCTCTTGTTTGTTGCCCAATATATAAAACCATTTAACAATGTTCCAATCGGTGTAATATTAGGTAATATTAATATCACATTTAAATTAGTCTTTAAGACTATTATATATTTTGCGTAAAGAGGAATAATTTTTTTAGTATCGAATGTAATAATTCTCTGCTCAGCCGCTAAGTATACTAAGAAATAAACAGTAAAAACCTGGCAATTTAACCTTTATCTAGCGGTAAATGTTGAAAAACAGGCGTACCTTAACGTCGAAGAGGTTGTACAACTTATTGTTATACTTTTTCTTCCTTTCTCAAATCTTTACCATCGTGGTAATAGCTGTATAATTAGTATTTACTATAGAGATATTTTGAAATGAAAGGGTAATTTATTGGTTGTGGGAACCTTTTCAATCTCTCGATCGGTGTTGAGGCTGGTGTTAGTAAGTAGGATAATCATCTTTAGCTGAGTTCATAAGAAAAGAGATAATAATTGTGCCTATAATGAGCTTATGTGTAAAGTCTCTTTTTCCTTAGTTTAAGTGCATCAATTAGACGTGTTAAGGGGGATAAGGGAAAAGAACTTAGAGGTTTTCGCGAAAGACTTGATAATAATGTACTTGGTATTAGGTGGCTCGACGAGATTCCTGTTTGATTAATTAATAGATTTAAGGTCTTGTGGCGTATATATTAATTATTCTTTTTTGAGTCAGTTGTATCGGACCGTTAAGTTTTGGCGAAAGGATCCGAAAAACTTTTCTGGGTTTAGGCAGGTCCTTACCAACGTTTGTAAGGGCGTTAAGGTGTACTGTCACCAGAAATTCCTTTCCCTTTCCCCTCATTTTTAAATATTTATTAAGGATCTTTATCGGTATCGTATTCGTAGAGTACGTTTGCTAGATTTCCCTCCTTCCCTTTCGTCGTAGGTAGTTAAACCCCTTATTCACATAGTTCAGTTTTTAACCTTATTTTAGCTTACCTGTCCACTATTTTTTACATCGGTAGGATCTATTCATTAAATCACTCGCAGAAATCTTCGAGGGCGTTAGGTTCTTAGTCAAATCCGGTAGCGTTTCACTTGAAAATAAAGCGACCGATATAGTTAGTTAAATGTTCGGGGAATAAGTTTTTAATGTTATCGGTAAACTAGAGGTCTTCGTTCTAGTGATTTTCGAAAATAGCGCCGAGGGTTATAATTGCTTCCTTTTTGGCAGGATTAGTGACGGGTTAAATTTCAATGCGTTTTAAAGTTATCGTAACAAAAATTAAGAAGTGTAGGGAAAAAAGAGTGATGTAAAGGGGTGGGTTGTAGGTTTTCCATCAAAGTTTGTGTTTAAAGTTGAAGGTTATGAAACTTAGTAGTTTTGATTTTAAAGATTACAATAGTAGTATCCATAATAGTATTAATTTAGCCGTTTGCTAATTTTCTGACTTGATAATCTTTAAGACTTTTAGCGGTCAGTCTTAACACTTTTCTTTGGAAATAATTAAAAAATATTTCTTAATATTTTCAATAGTAATAGAGTCGCTAACTATAAACTGCCGCGAATAACTATACATCCTATAAGTCTTTCCTACTTGCTGCTGCAAATGACTACATAGCGTATAGGAGCTTTTCGCAAAAATCTTTCCCTTACCTTACCCAGGCAAAGCATAACAACCAGAAAGTAGCTTCTTCTGTTACTTAGCCAACTTGTGTTTAACCTAATAAACACTGATTAGTGTTGGTAGACATTTATCGTTGCAACGTAATCAATTCGAATCACTATAGTCGAAGTAACTGGTGCTACATTGAAATTGGTTGATTGGTTGAGTTGTAAATTCTGAGTTTGGAAGACCGCTAGCCGGTCTACGCACTAATTTGTATAGACAAACGTTTTGGCCTGTGCTCCACTTTGAAGTGCGTACCTACTGTACTATACTAGCAGTCAATCTCAAAAACTACAGTTAATTTAAAGTCAGTATAATCAACTAACTGTAAATATAGTTGGGTTAACTATACTGCATTTAAATGCTATTCCAATCATAATCATCATAATCATCATAATCATAGTGATCATAATCATAGTGATCATAATCATAGTGATCATAATCATAGTGATCATAATCATAGTGATCATAATCATAGTGATCATAATCATAGTGATTATTATTATCATAATAATAATAATTGTAAAAAAATAATTGTAATAACAACTGTGAGGATAATTGTAAGAATAATTATAACAATGATTGTGAGAATAATCGTAAGAATAATTTTAAGATTCATTATATGCTTGATTGTAACAAAAATTGTGAGGAAAATGGTGAGGCGAATTTTACGATTAATTCAGAATCATTGTAGGATTTATTGTAATATTCATTGTAATATTCATTGTAATATTCATTGTAGGCATGATTGTAAAACAAACTGTAATGATGATTTTAATGATGATTTGAATAACGATTGTAATAATACCTGGAATAATAACTAGAATAATAACTAGAATAATAACTAGAATAATCATCATAATCATACATGCGATAATAATTGTAATAATTGTGATGATAATTTATAAAATATGTATATAGATAGATCTCTCATTATGGTATGTGGAACTTTTTTGAAAACCTTAAATTGAAAAACCATACTTAAGAAATAAGCCGGTTGCAAATCACCCGATAACAACCTCTATCGACTCAATGTTTCTCCGTTTATGGTATCCCCCAAAGGCTTCCCTCTAGCCGTGCTAAGTCGACATATTTCGTACTCGAAGAAGATAATATACATATTCAGAAAAAACAATGAAACCCCTCATTTTCGATTAAAAAGCTCTAAATAATTTCAAACAAAAATTCAACAATGTAACGAAATATTGTATAATAAAAGGTATTTTTTTTTTCAAATAATTCCGAATAATCCATGCAAACATCATTATTTATATCATTGATTCAAAATGTGATATCCTGTTATTCAGAACTAATATATTTTATACAAAGTTAAAAAAATATTTGAAAGAACTTTTTCTGTATATAAAAATACGTAAACAGTAAGAAATTAAATCAAATACATGAATAATTTACATAATATCCTACTATAGAAGGATAATCATCACCGAACACAAAATAATAAACTATTCAATAATATGAGTGTTATTAGGTATTTATTAGAACTACGTTTTTCTATTCGAATTATACTCGAAGTAACTAAGTAAAGCACTAACAAAGGGGATAGAGTCAAATTTCTCGATTGGGTGTACCGCTAGCCGGTTTGCACTTAAATTATTATATGCTAATATTTTGACCATATTCTATGTTACATGAGTGCTCCTCCTTCGATTTGTAGGTACAATTATATTTATCTTACCTCATTCATCATAGTTATATATTGACTATTATTCATCTTTATACTCATATTAGTGTATCAGCTTATTACTACCGGGCAATATTAATTGTTATCTGTGTTCTTGAGGGTTATATCTATACAGTATTATATAGTACTCCTGTTCATTACTTTAAAGATTAAACCCATATATTTTTTTCGTAATTTACTATCACTGGATCGTGACCAATATGTAAACAGTATAGTTCAATCCTCGCTATTGTAAATAACTACAAATGCCGGTAGGAAGGCTCGCAATCAGGTGTTCCTACCCCTTAATAACTAACCCACTTAAACATCCCTGTCTTCAAATTTGACCTTAAAATCTGTTAAACAAACCATTGTAAATAACGGCCTTTTTTCCCGATCCCTCACTAGAATAAACAAATATACAAATAATAAAAACCAATTTCATATACATATACCTAATTTTCGGGAGATTTGTTATCAGTAATTATTGAATATCCATGGGACCCTATATCAACCGTATTAGTCCCTAAAACTTACCATGAACGTTTTCGAATTAAAAATGTAGACAGTATTTTTATAGATTTTTCCACGTGCCACATAAAAGAGAAAGGGTACCACTAAGTGTTCCGAAAGAATTTTAACCCCGTATACTAATAATAAAATAAATCTCCGCAATTATCGCTTATTAATACAACCTTTACTTATAAAACGAAACTAGAAGTAAATGTTTTTACCAAAATCAAACCTTAAGCAAACTTTTCAAATAAGGCTTTAAGGTATCCTGTAATTGAGAGACCCGTGATATTATATAGGCGTGGAAATTATAGCTTTAGTTGGGCCGTAATATTCGGTTATATCAATTCCTATTCAACATCTACTTGTATAGAAGTTTTGATGACGATTATGAAATAGTAGAAGGACTTATAAAACATATATACTGTAGTCAAAAGCCTGCGGCAATAGGGAAGATATACTTTATGACTCGTTTAGTAAGCCATCTTTTGTGTGATGGGACGAAAACTGAACAAGTGTAAAAGAAAGTAAAAAAAAACTATTATTAAACCTATGATATAAATAAAAGGGTATGTTATAGGGCTTTAAAGTTGCTTAAATTAATGTTAAAAAACTCTCTTAAGTGATTAGGGTACCAGTATATGTGGTAACGGTTAAAAAGAAAGCTGTTAAAATCAAGCGTTTAGAATAAAGGTTTTTAAAACTTTAAATGCAAAACTTGACTTTGGTTATATCGTATTGCAGGTTTGGAAGGCCACGTTAGTATGAGCAACGAGGGACGGAATCGTCGCCTTTAAAATCTGTTCTCTGGATACACAGCTGCGCGGGTGGTGCGCCGGGCCGATGACTATTTCCATAGTTAAAATAGGGTTTCCGGAAAAGATTTAAGTAGTGATAAAGCCAATTAGCTATATCATAGTGGAATAGGGGGCATGTGAAGTGATGGTGTTAAGAACAACTGAATTTGAAAAAGTTCTCGAAAGTGGGCACTGTTAGGGTTGACAGTATAGGCCCCGTTCCTTTTTTAATAAGGTGGTTTATGCAACTATACCAAGAAATTTGATATAACGTTTAATATGAGCTTTGGGTATTTATTATATAGTTTTCCGCGTGTCAATCCTTCTTCAACGTCCAAGTTCTCGTTTGTTCATAATATTGTCAATCAAAAAGAATCCATTAACTATTGAACAGTTTTACAATTTATAGGGGTATCTCAATTTGGAAGTTTTCAGGTTCTACTTAGTATTGATTTTTTTTCGGTAGCTGATTCACGTATGTTGCGACGCTTCTGGTCAATTCATTGTTGTTTAAAAAATGGCGGTTTATTTGGTGTCTTTTTTGTGGTTTTGTTTTGCGCTTATTTATGTCGTCAATATACTTATGCGTATCGTATTTTTTTTTGTTTCATGTGCCTTTTGAATCGTTATTTCTTTCGACTTCAAAAACGTATTTCTTAAGATTTTGGAATATAATATAGATAATGATCAAAATTAATAAGGGTTTAAATCATTTTGTGGTAGTATTGTTGGTAATTACAAAGCTTATAAATATGTTAAACCATCGCTATTATATTACACACTTTCAAAGTAAACATATTTAGTATTACCCTTTTACATTTTACTAAGGATAAGTAGATAAGGTTATTAATGATAGTATATTACAAATTTTCAATCTTATTTTCATATAAACATATTGTTCAATATCTCACGGATGAAGCTTAATATACGTCACTTGTAATGAATATATTTGTGAAAATCATTAACTTAGTTATTGTCAAATCTGCCGATACTATAAGAATTCTTCTATCTTGATAATTTATTTATAATTAAACACGTTGACTCGATTGATTCATATTATTATTCATTGAACTTTGTATTTCGATTACGATAGATAATTTATGATGAAGTTGTTACGGGTTGTTAATTAGTCGTGATATAAACGTTACCAGCACGGTATTCATGATATTATTAAGCCTTTGTTTCGTTTTTCTTACATTTCTTGATTCAATCGACGGTTTATCTCTTTCAACGTATGTTTAGATTCGTATTAATTTCATTTTACATTATATTGTATATTCATAGATGTATAATATATTACGATTTAATTAGAAAGTTTATTTCAACTTTTTATGCTATTAATGTACCTCAATTTTGAGGGTAATTTAATTTTGTTTCTCTTCATTATAAATGTCGAAATCTGTACAAAGAATATATAATAATTTTGTGTATCTATAGTACCGACGTTACCATTTCCGGTGACCAATCAATACGGGTCGACAGATAAGTACTATATTTTAAGCTTTGTTTTGAAATATGCCTTGATACGCTGCAATTAGTAAATACTTGGTTTTTATTTTTATATAATTATTCAACGTTTTATATCTTTATATGGGGTATACGTCTTGCGTGAAATTTCTTAGGTACCTTTATAAAAACGATTTCCTATAAGTTTTCAGTTAAATCGTAGTACATTTGGACAATATTGAGACTATTATGGTGACTTTTTTTGTAACCAGATACATTCTTAGAGGTATAATTAGATGGGATAACTTGGTATTTAATTTTATTTTCGTCGCCGTATTTTCGAACGATAACCATATATTACTCAATGAATTTATTCGTTAATTTTTTTTTTTTTTTTGGATTTTTCAATTTTTTTCCGTTTCAAGATCGTTATGTTATATTTCCTAGAGTTCTCCTTGGATGTGAATTGAATTATACACATTATAATATATGTATCAATTTTGTATTTTTTCAACCGAAAAAGATTAGCCTTGTGATTTCATAATTTTACTCGTTAGAAGTTTCAAGGTTAGTTCGTGTTTATTCCTTTCGAAACGTAGGTATATTATATATCTATTATGATCAATAGTTGCGTTGATTAATATTCATTCTCCCTCTAAACCATCTTCACAATATTATAATCTATTAGGTCGTTCATTGCATGTATAAATTGATGATGTTAGTATATTTTGTTGATTTTGGAATTTGTATTAATGTTGATACTATGAGATATGTTTTTTACAGTTGAATTTGTAATCCACCAGAATTTACAAGGTGATGAATAGAATTCATTGCAAAATTTTGGTTTTTAATATTTAAAATATTTCAAGGGACGGTTTTATTTTCCCAAATTGTTTTGGATCAATATTCTACTTCCTCATAGTAAAATTAAAATATTCATTGTTGTCGAACTGCTTTTCGTGCCGAAAGTATTTTTCACTTGGCGTTTAGCTTCATTTTTCCATATTTTGAAGTTTTTCTGCACCATGTTTCTGATTTGTTTACATAAATATTGACAGAGTATATTTGTTGATTATAAACTAATATTTTTCAAAAATTGAAAAAATTGGTAGGCTTTCATTCAGATAAATATGTTGATTTGAACATTTTATTCATATCTTAAATTTTCCCTTTTCAGATGCAAAAAAAAAAAAAAAAAAAAAAATTAGTGTAAGGATGTAATATTATTTACAAAGTAAAGCGTATACACTTTTCAATTTATGAATCATTCAATAGGTTGTAATATGTACTTGTTCCTGTAAAATTCTCATTAATTAATCATTTGTTTGAAACTTTGCTTCCACAAATTTTATTACGGTGTAATGCATTACGATATTTAGATATTTTAGGTAATTTCTCAGTTATTAGGTACATCAATTGATTGAAATTTAAGTCTAGATAATTGTTTTTCAAGATATAGTATTGTAGAAAGTGGTTATTCAATTTATCACGTAGAGTATAAGTCGTTGGTTCACGTAGAAAATATCAATAAAACCCTAGTGATCAATTTATTAATAGTTAATTAGGATTGCATGACACTTTTGTAGTATTGAAGCATGCTTTTAGTGGTGAAACACAATTTTTCGATTGGTTTTAGGATAGATCGGTCCATATATTTGTGTCTAGTTGCGTCAAAAACTTCCTATAATCTGTTCATAGTTGGATAGTTGAAATTTTGGTGTTATTATTGAAATTCCATTCTCGTTATATTTATTACTGTTAGTCAACTATCACAGCTGCATATTTAGGGGGGGGTATCAAATGTATAGATTTAAGATGGACTAGTATTAAAGGTGATGATACTGGGAAATGAATAAGATTTAGTAACGAGCCTAGAATAGCTGGTTAAATGGCGTTTTCAAAACATGACTAACAATATTGCATAGCCTCAGAAAACTAAACTGCGTGGCTTCCTTTGGGAGGCTATGCTGAGGCTATGCTATATAACCTTCTTGAAGAATATGCTGAAAAGCCCTAGAAGACAATGTTGGATAGCTTTAAAAGGTTACTACAATGCTAATAGGTCTAATAGACTATATATTAACAATTCCTATTGGGATCGGTATTACAAGGTAAAATTACATTTATTTCAATTTCTAACTGGAGAATATCTTTAGTCATTCTAAACCAATGTATCTATATATATGTATACGTTGATGCCTAAGGACTTTATAATCTTAAAAGATAGAAGGAAAGAAATGTGTACTTTTAATATGTCATAAACTATAAATTTCGCGATGGTCGTAATCATGGTGGTACCGATTAAAAGAACCATTTTTGTTTAACTTAAAGCAAATATTAGCCTTGCCAGAGTTATGACGATCTATATTAGTGACCTTATTATTTTAGTACCGCAATATATTTCGAATTAGTTTTTGTCTGGTACCTCAACTCCAACATTTTTAACATTATCCTTTGTAACTTATTTTTTGTATATTAATGGCTTAAAGTTAATGGATGCGTGGATTCAAGGTTATCCTGACTAAGATAGGATTTTTTACTAGGCACTCGATACAAGAAGGTGGTATTAGTCAAATAATGAATCATTTTGAGCTTTCAAGTTTCGAAGAAAAAATTTTTTATAAACAAACCAACTTTCTGTTTCACGTTAAGCATATATTTTCATTGTTAAAAGAGTCTAGTAGTGCATTGTCTCCTTCATAATCTAAAACGTATTTAACATATCTCTTTTTCAAAACTTTAAGATAGCAAGTGAATAAGATTTTTCTTTGGCTATAACTCTTGGTAAAGTTATAGTGGTTTAACTGATCGCTGAATATATGGTAAACTCAATATTTGTTATTGCTTTCATAAGGATATTTATGTTATAAATAAAGTTAATAACGTCCGCTTAGGTCAAAGTAACCACCATAGCCACCTTTTCTTTATCAGTCTATTATATATTCTAATATATTTTACATTTTTATTTGAATTATTGACAAGTTTTATCTTTACAATTGATATCAAGCGCAATGAAAGCACTATGATCATCATATAGAAAAGTTATTATCGTAGAATAATATACAAGATGAAAGAAATAAAATGCATAAATTCAACATTCTTTTCATCACAATTGTAAATTCGAACCGTAACCAGATGAAACCACACCCTGAAATATAGAGTTTGGACGTTATAAAACGTATTTGGACTCGTTCACAATAATAATAACTTTGTAACCCTGTTGGCGCAACAAGATGTTTCGAATTTAAGTTTCTCCTATTGACTGTGAGCAAAGCATTGACTTATTAAATATCTTATTCATAACATACATTAGTGTTTCATTTAATTCCTTGTTTCCCGTTACGTTTATTAAACCGCTTGTAATCTATTCAATATAGTATTGAGATGAGGTAACGTTGTATTCGAAATGTTTCGTATTCGTTCATAAATTTTGCCAAAGTTTAAAGTTTTCTTTATAAACTATAAGTAATGTCATTTTTAATTTTCCGGTAAAAATCTGTTTTGAAAGGGAACAAAATTCTTGTTGGTGAACCTCTATTTGATAGTATATGTTGATAAAATTGATTATTTTCCCCTTCAAAATATTATAAGTTTTTGTTGTAATTTTACTTCATACCTCAAATTTTTGGAAACTTAATAATAAGGCTCCCATTGTATTTTTAGTATTAATAAAGGTTTACGTGATAAGTAACGGTAAAATACGTACGTCTTATTAATCAATATTGGTCTCATTAAGTTAAAACGTTATAGATATATATTTGTAGCTTTTTCTAGTGTATATAAGCCTATAGTAAGTCTAGTGCTAGGCTTAAGTATATAGACCTACCAGTTAAGGTGAATTATTCTAAGCCTTTGATATGTATTCAATGGTTGTTTTGTAGTTTGATTTGGTAATTATTGTGTGATCGTATTTCTATACCTTTACTCAAAAGCTTATTCACATATTTCTACCATACACTAGTAAATATACGCGTTTTTAATGATGTAAGGCGCGTTAGTTTCATGGTTATGTCTCTTTTATATTTCATTCGTCACTTTTCTTCAGTAATGACATAAAAGTTTGTTATGGTTTCTTTTCACGCGTTCATAGTATTAAGAGTACGTGTTCATTAAATCCGTTTCAAACATATTTAGAAGGAAAACGCTATTTCCAATGTCAATTATTTATTCAGATCTCTGAAATATAAACTTGGACACTAAGCACTATTCTAAATTTATTCGCAATCATTAATAATACATTTTATTTTAATAAACTAGTTCATATTTTCATTTATATTAGCGTAATTATGAAGGATGTCAATTAAAAGTCTTATTAAAAAACTTATATTTATTAATAGACAAATTTGATCCTTAACTTCATATTAACATTTATATTTTTATTCGGTTTTATATTCGAAACTAATCGCAAAGAAACAGTTAAGTTTGTCAAAATTCAATTTCGAGTAATTTTGAGAATTCATTTCGTTCAAAAATTCCCTGGTATAGTTATTTTAGGTGTTGTTAGATAAAAGCATCATCAAGGTTCATAATTCATAACTTCTTTCGCAGTTAAGGATACGGAGGCTTTCAAATACCTCGAATATTACTATGTTTATATTCAGTAGTGTTTTTTAGCGGTTTTAACCATTTATTACGAATAGAAGTTTAATTGTTTTATTGAGAAAAATGCCATGAATATGTAAATGATGATTTATTTACGATAATCCACCTTTTTTTGCTAATAATTATGTCAAATGTTTCACTTTTTTCATTATGCGATTTAGGGCTATGTTTCAATCATTTATATTATTCATTTAACTAAGGTGTTATCAAGATTTGTCCGAGTTATTAAGTGTAATGATATATTCGCCATATTTTTTAGGTTCGTTATATAGCCGTGTCTTGTTTTGCATCTTACTATCACTGGCCAATTCTATATATATAGTGTAACACTAGCTTCCAGGAAATAATCCTATAGATACCAGTGGGAGTGGTCAAATCTCGGGTCCTTCAAGGGCCTATAAAAGCCTCTTGGAGATCCGTTCCGTTCTTCCGATCAAGACCTTAGGGTGCCCTATGGTTCACAGATCCGTAGGCGTGCAAATTGTAGCCTTAGTCAAGCCTCGAAACGCAGCCTAAACAGTCACCACCCGGCGCCTCTTTGCGTTGGAGATGTGACTGGATGAGGCCATAAAAATGAGCCTCTTAAAGCAAAAATACGAAAAAATAACCCATGTGAAAGGTGTAAATAAAACGCGTAAAACGTAGCGCGTACGCATTGTAAAATATTAGGTAGTTATCGTTGGAAGACCCTTGCACGCGTAATAGCCCGTATGTTATGTCCCTCAGAAAAACATAAAAAACCTTGTTAATATAATCACTAACCTTAAACCTTTCCTTATACATTGATAGATCATTACCTAAACTAGAAAATATCCCTACGTACCTTTACGTAACTTTAAATTTTCTATTCAAAAATTGGGATTATTATATTAATGAAAGTAGTAGTATTATTGCGTAAATAACAGGCCTTATGCATCCAAATCCGTCGCGCCTAGGCCCGCATAAAAAAATCACTAGTCCTGAAAAAAGCTAAGCGCACCCTAGTCGACTCTCTCCTTTTTTTTCTTATATAGTTTCTTTTTCCCTTTCCTAATTTACATGACCCTCAACTACTCCGCTTTACTTAACGGGTTATAATCTTTCATGGTTGCGTATATTCCTTTCTTTTAGAAGCTAATAACAGAGTTTATATCAGCGGAGGAAAAATGGGCATTAAATACACTTATTACTCTTATAAGTGCCCCTATATATTCGTTGACTTGACGTCAAGGGATCCAATACTAATAAGTAGTAGTTATTAAGCGTAAAGGCGAGTATATACCCGTCGGCGTCAATACCTCCAAGCCGTTAACCGTTTATCGCGTCGCCGTTGCAATGCAGGCGACCTTTGGGCATCTAACCGCCTTAAGACGACCCCTTTACTCCGCTGTTAAAGCGGCGGATAGTAACGCGGGCCAGGCTATGGCTGCGGCATTGTTTGCGCGGCGGGGATCCACCATCAGCGGAGCCGGGGCTAACGGTGGCGATAATAACGACAGCTGCAGTAGGAGTATAAGCTTCATCTCCAACTAGCCCATTCCCCACACCGCCATCGCCGCCCCCACCACCCCCCCTGCCGCCGGGTTCGTATAACCGTTGTTAAAGTAATATAAATACCCAAAAATGATATTAAGTCTAGACTTATCCATCCGTTAAACTCTAGTTGTTTAAAAACGCTGTATTTTTACTTTGATTATTTCTGCATAACATAATTAAACACTAAGTAGTGTTGTTAGTATTCTTCGTAATTAATTTTTCCATTTTAATAGTGATCCAATTGATCGTTTATGCGATCAATCAAGTAGTTTTAATGAAATTTAAAGTAGGGCGAACCGCTGGCCGGTTAGAACCTTAGTTACTATAATCCACTGTTTGGTCGATGCCTCATATTAAATTGGCACTCCAATTTTTGAATCGGAGTAAAACCTTGTCAGTTTAATTTAAATGAAAATGTTTGTACAATAACAAAACTTTTTACAATAAAGCTACAATTGAAATAATATTCCCTTAAACGTCATATAAATTCAAAACAAAGTATTTAGATCACCACATAATTCATCACTACTATTAAGGATCTGTTACTCCCAAAAACAAAGGTAAAACAACCCATATTACCCTAAGTATATATTGTTTCAAAAATGAATATAGTCGAGATTCATCGAATTGAAATATGTTTTCAACACTTTAGAACATATTATATATAAATTTGATTGTTATTAAATGAATAATCACAACCGTAAATACCTGATTTCAGCTATAAGTATTCCTAACTTAATGTTATAGTAATCCTATTCAAAATCGATACGTCGTATCCACAAAAATATTGCACGTCTTACTTCATTTTCTTATCACCGTTTTCTCTTGAATATTATTTCAAAGCGTAAGAATAAATATCCAAAAATTAATCTTATTCCAACCTTAACTTAGCCCGAAAGTTCATTTTTATAGCTATATTTGACGGAGTTGAACATTTAGTGAAGATGTCCGAAATGAAACCTGAATAACTAATAAATTGAATAAAAAGGATAATTTTAAAAACTTTGTATACATAAAACAATATCTCATATAAATAATTCAAAATAAATTGAAATATATTCATCCTTGAAACAACTATGCGCAAAGATTCCGTGAATAAATTATTTATCAAGACCGTCAAATTATTTAATAACTATATAGTATAGATCTTTGTGGCAGCATAACATATTGAGTTAGGCTATGGAAAGATAATGTAGCTAGCTATTCTGAACTAGCTATTAAACAAGAGTTTCTTTTACGATAAATTCGATTGTTAAAGTCCATCATACGTAAGAAAATTGTAATTATCGAATTTTCAACAGGCTATATACTTGATTGACATTTCAATTTATTACTTTAAACCAACAAATTAGAAGATGAACATGCTAAATGAATACCTATAAAACCACCGAATCCTACAAATTAAAGGCTATTATATTATTAAATATTGAACATAAAAAGCAGGAGCGTTTACGCTCTAGTATTTACGGTCGAAATCTTGTGACTTTGAAAGAACTAATCCAAATCGAAATAAGAATGCTTGCGCCCTAGTATTAGCGTCCAATGAATTACTTTTTCAAAGAGCTTCCCATTACATATTGGCTTCACTCGACTCAAATTCCTGAATTCTTCATTAAGCAAGTCCCCCAAACAAATAAATTATATGATAGACTCTTTTATTCAAGCCAATCTAAAAAACAAACAATACAGCAAACCTCTTTAATTGAGCTATCCGAAAAACAAAATTTGGTAGATCTCTCCACTCGAGCTAATCCGGAAATGCCCATATTTTTCTTCTTTTTCCAAGATACGTTCCGAGTTACTATCTCTTATTAGATAATATGCGCATTTCAATCTTTTAGTTCCAAATGTGCTGCACATCTCATTACATTCTTTTAATTCTTCCACGCGTCATATGTCTCATTCAAATTACCTTCAGGATCGACGTATTTCCTTATAACTCTACGGAATCAATATTATTTATTAAAACACATTTAATAATCTTGTAAATACATCATTGTAGGTGTGATGTGAATTCAATATTTAGATATAGTAGTTTCTATAACTTTGTTTTTGAATACTACCAGTTTATATCAATCGTTCTTTGTATTAAATATTTAAAATGTTTCAATGTATATAGATATATAGTTCATCAAGATTAATTCAAACTTTTAAGGCTATTTGACAGAGAATTTTAGGACTATACAGCATGTTTATTTATGCTCTAAAAGAACTATATAGCTAGTTATTCTTAAATTGCTAATAAACCTTACTATGGTAAGCTCCTTATACTCTTTCATGATTATGGATATTAACCACAGATAAGGCAACCAACAAAAAAAAAATAACCTCTACATAAAAGGGTTCCAAGTTTAAAATTAAATCAACATTCCATTTAAATAAAGCAATAATAATATAAAGAATATCACATTAATTAGATTGAATATGCAGTGTTTCTTTCACGCAATATATAACAATATAATATTTCACTTGCAACCCAACATTTTGAATCAAATAACTGGTGCTAATTTTTTCTCATGAGTAAATACCCCGCCAAAACGTAATTTAAAAAATAATGACCAAGATAATATTATTGAAATTTTTTCACAAAAATATTCAATAAAAAACACCGATATTTAATTGACGAATGATAAAATATTTTTGAAAATTCAAATATTTGGAATATATCAAAACCATTCATTATCATTAACATATTTTCAATTTATATATATGTATTTTTTTGAATTGATAACTAATATAATAGTTAAGACACTATTCACGGGAACTAAGAATGAGAAAAAACATTATTCAATATCATTCAATAAATTTCCTATCATATATATAAATAAGGATTATTGAATGGAATATAGTTTTTTTTTTCAAACATTCACGAGGATTCATTATTGAAAACTGTGCAAAACATAAACCAAAATTCTTTCGTGACTACCTGTATAACAATCTTATTTTTATTTTAAGTTTATATTATAAAAAAATCACTTCAACTTTGGTTTTAGTTGCGGTTAGTTTGATTTGTGATAAATAGTTATACCTTGATTGATAACCGGCTATATGTTAACTTTATAAAACTGTTTCCGTTTCATTGGTATAGGTTTAACAATTTATGAAACCGTATTTACATATATACAATTGTGAAATAGGGGATATCACGGGTTTTTGACAGGTTTTTACCGGTTTAAAGCCGCCTTTCTTTAAGTAATCGGCTGAATCGATTTTTTTTTCATATACCTTTTTTATAATCGAAAATATTTATAAGATTGCATCGGTAATCCCCATATATATTACCCTGATTACTAATACATTCTCCTCCACTCCTATGATTACTCATTTTTTTCACTTTTGTCTTCATTACTCATCTTTTTCCATTTCACGTTACTTTTCATATTCTATCTTATTCTTTAATTTTCAAGTTATCTTCACCACCATAGATTCGAACAATGTCATAAATACGAATTCATTCGAAGCTTCTTTTAATTCATTACCGAAGCGCATTTTTTCTTTGAATATATAAATGAAATCGGTATCTTTCATACTTCAATGCCGATAAATAGACTTATTTTAGAGTTTTAATCCTATTATATCGCCTGTATCAATCCAATTTAAGCTTTCTACTTCAATATCATACAATGAATTCTCAAATGAAATTTTGCATACTATAATTGTATTTAAAATAAAACAAAAACTAAATCATCAACGTCCAAATTGGTAAGGAACATCCATTCATAATGTTTAGAGTATATATCAATATTATTAAATATTGAATTTAATGTTACTATTTTGTGTTAAACGTTTCCAAACAGTTAGTTGAGTATGTAATATATACTCAAAGTTGTTATGATGAACATTACTAATTCATAAATTCACCTTTACTATATTAATCGTTGTGTAATTTCCCATTCAATAATTGAAGATAGAAACCATTTTCTTACTAAACGTATTTTACATTCATTTCATACATTATTGGAATTCAGTTTGAGGTACAAAGTTCAAATGGTTTTATAATTCATAAGAATCATATATATTCATTCTTTTTGCGATTTCTTCAACTTCTATTCAATCATTGTTAAAATTTTACTCATCGAATAGGTTAATAACCTTGTACGTTTCATAATCTAGATTATCTTCTAAAATGAATCAAAGGAATTCGGTATTTTGACGATTTTTGAGTTTATTTTACTTTACATTAAAAAACCAAAACAATAAAACTGTTAAATTTGAGATTCAATTAGTCCAGTAATGAGTTACTTTTATATTTAATCAAGACTTACTTCCGTCTTTCATCACCATTCAATGGATATATGAAACCGTCATTTAATAAGGAAATGAAGTTCTTTGTTCGAGTCTTAAGATTAATTCAAAACGTGTTGGAGGAGATGAAGTGATTCAATAGGTCGAAAAATATTTAAAAATACTTAGTATTGAATTTATTGAGAGTTTTTTAGAATGGGGTAGCAATTATAGGTATAACACAAAATAATGCATTTTGTATAATTTAAAGTTTAAAACATGGTTTTAATTTTAGTATCCATGCTATTTATTCCAGTATACTAAATTAAATGATCAATATTCGATATTTTGAGAAGTTAAAAATTCAATATACTGATGTTGAAAGAATTCGATATAACAGTGCTCTTATATCTGTGTAAATCCTTGCATATTAAATCTGAAGTTTTGAACCTACGTCTAGCATATAAAATTTTTACCAATAATTTGTGAATTAGTCAATAACCATGAACTGATTGAAAGTTATTCAATAATTCTTTTACTAGAGAAGTATTTTTCTAAAATTACGCTTAAGTATTATTTGAGTGTAAAATAACTCCCTTCAAAATCTTTTATGTATATATTCGGATGCCAAATATCGCATAGTTTGCGATTAAACTCATATCAAATAAATGTGGCGTCGATTCACTGAACCTTTTATTCAACAATAGCTTGTTTCAATCCTGTTTTCCCTGTGGAAGTTTATAGAACTAAGAAATTGACCTTGGTTAACCGTTTTCTTGAATTTATCTCTATATTTGTTTTAAAAAAAGCATGTGAATTTTGTTGGTGGTTTTCCGCAATCATGTATATTGCTTTTTCTTGGCGAAAATATTTCGTAACCTCGATTGTTACTCCCTATTTCAAACTTTATTGCGGAATTTTATTCCCACCGATATTCATGAAAAACTTATAATCCCAAACTTTTTTTACGTTGACGGTAAATTAAAGGAATTCAAAGAAGTCATAACAACACACATCCTACATTACTATGTTTAAATTATGAATTTTCATCGTTTCTGTCATGATATTTCTTTCTATTTCAATTTAAATCATTCTGAATCCATTCCTATAATTATATGTCGAAAAAGTTCAATAAAACGGTAAAATCCCTGGAGTTTCGAATCTTGAACAATCGTCCCTTTAAACTACTTTATAACTACTATGAAACTTTTTTTAAACTTTTATCAGATTTATACCAACATTATTTATTAATTTCAATATATGGATAAGATTATACCGTCCAATAATATCGATTGTTTCAATGTTAAGGAACGCAGTATAAATCTTCAGATAAAGAATTGATTACATTCCTATGGATTGATCATTCAATAGTTAACACCTTGTATTTACATTGATATATCATTTTCAATAAAGTCACCGTAAACTTGTTAATTTCAATTTTTGATCCCTAGATACTCTAATAGATCTTACCTATGTTCGAAATTTTATTTTGATGTTTTCTAAAGCAACGGAAAGTTTAATCTCTTTTTTGACCCTGTGGAAGTAGATTAGCTTGGTTTCAGACACTCAACAAGTTATAATCTCTTGTATTATTTCATTAACATAAACTTTATAAGCCTTTGTAAACCGTCTCATATTTCCCTACACTATTTTTCTGTAATCTCTCAAATTCATATTGTAGAAAAACTAATTGCTAAAAATGTTTATTTTCTTGACTATTTTTCAATAATACAATTTGAAAATAAATGAATGATATTACCGAAATTAGGGACTGTGAATAAATTCTGGAAATAACTAGGAACCTTGTAAACCAATTTTCATGTAATGAAGGAGTTGAGTGTTCCTTTAAGAAAATCATTAATTAAACAAACTATGTATATGGAAATTCCAAGAAATAAAATATCTTAGAACTAAAAACTATAACCAACCCTATTATAGAATATAATTATGTGGATCCATAATGAATAAATGATACCTATTTGCTGGAAACTTTTTAATACTAGTTCAAGAACCATGAACACAATGTATTAATTCATAAGAACGATTTTACAACCTACTAATCCTAATAGAAATCACGCTATATCTTTATTGAACAAAGAAAATCTTCTTCCAACAATGATCTTAACAGAATTTCTCAGATAATCAAAATTATAAGTTGTTACACCTTGACTAGTTTCATCACAGCTAATGTTTGTCCCGCATTTCTAAGTAATATGACTCTTCCTTTCTCAAATATTTAAAGGTAACAAACATGTTCCAAACTAATATATATGAGACATTGTAAAATAATGCTAATGAATATATTGAGATTTCTTGAAAAGTATAAATTCAATTTGTTTCTCTGGGGGTTATAGTGGTACTAATCATTACTTACATAACCCCAACATTCATCTCATTCATTTTAATCAATTAAAAAATCTCCACATCTCCTTCACAGTCAAGTTATAAAACCCACAACGGCAATAGGTTAAATATAAGATTCAGGAAAAATCTCTCAATGAAAATTTCAGCTTTGTTCATATAAACAGTTGTATTAGTACTATCGGATTTCTTTAACTTCGATGTATAAAAACAATTTACTAAGAAGTAACTGCAAAAAATAACCAATTTTCTTAACTTTCATAAAAAGAGTTTTATGAAGTCATATTTATATAAATTTATTAAAGTTAAAAAAATTTAAAATTCACACTTTCTTTGAGGCAACGCTAGGAATTCTTCTTCCTTTAATAATATTGATAAATCTATTTTATGTTACAATAACATTATATTCATATAGCTTTTGACATTTTATTTTAAATCCGAGATTTCTACCACTCTTTCTAATTTCAACAATAACTGGATTCTAATAGGAATAACTTTATCTATAACGAATGAAACCAAGCTTGATCATAAATTCCTGTTGAGATTTGTATCTCTCTTGTTTCAACCCATTTTTAGTAGGATATAATTAACCATGGACCAAATAAATATTTTATTTTCTTCATTCGTAATACTATCAAAATTTTACCTATACAAAATGCGTTCATATCGAAATCATTTTTCAAAAAGAACAAGTATTAAATCATCGTTATTGGAAGTAATCTTTTGAGAAACCAAGGTTTATTGTATATGGAAAAAGTTATGAAATTATAGATGAAACCTGTACGTCGTAGAATGTTGAATCAGTTTCCTATTCACATAACATTTAAACGCTCGTCGAAGTTTTTTTTTTAAAAAAAAAGGAAAGATATATTTTGTCCATAATATTATTAAGCACCACGAAATTACCGATTTAATATGAATTAAATTATATATGTTACATGAACAAAATACATATGAATATCCGTGAAAAAACCAATTTTACTTTTCAAATGAAACCTTTAACAAATATATTGAAAAAGGTAGGTTATATAATTTCTCTTGGACTACCTGTGAATTTTGGTGGCTGCAGAGTCAACAAAGTGTATCTATTTAATAAAGGGCAACGACCACGCTTTAACCAATACAGATTAGGATGAAGGTTACCTAGAGTTCTTTCTAACTTAGAACTGATACAAAATTACCACAGAAATCAGACACGATATTTTGATTATAGTGATTCTAAACAAAATATATTGCAACATTAAAACACAACCAAAAGTATTGTAATTTCGTTACGTTACGTCAATTAATACATACGTAACTACATGATGATCATAACCTCAACCGATTTATATTTAGCTCTTTTTTCCGTCGTTGGTTCTTTCATTTACAATGAAATTATCATAAATAATAATGACAAACATTTAATCCGGTATTTCAATTGAGCAAAATATTTCATTGTTAGAATTATATAACCTTTTAATAACTTCTCCCGAATCCATTTACTATTCCACAATAATTTTGGATTCACGTTTAGTAACAGTTTCTTTCAAAAACATTATATTATTATAAACATTTTTTTAATTCATGTAGAACCTTGTTTGATGAATATAAAAAAATAAATCTGGATTCTGACTACGTTAAGGGTATTTACAGTAATCTTTTTTATAATTGTGATATTTCAAGATATAGTTGTCAACAAAAGCATATTTAGTAATTCTATTCTACAAGTATCAACTCATTAAAGAAGCTCTTATATTGGGGGAAATTAAATGATCTTTTAAATATTTCAGTTCTCGAAGAATGCCCCGTGCATCTCTAAAGTTTAAGGGATCTTTAAGAAGGTCTTATCATTAAGTCAAACATTTTTATTACTTTTTACGTCTTCTATTTATTTTCATACACCATTATAATTAATAGTTATAAACATATTAAAAACCAAATGTTGAAACCGTGGGCATTGAAAGGTTTAACCTACGTTCATTTAACAATTTAGATCAATACCAACCTCAAACAATGTAATGAGGTAACAATGTGATACCAAGAAAAATGACTATCGTATTTGAAACAATCTTACTTCTTCTCAACTTTCAAATGAAAGTAAACAAACTCCGCTTCCTGGTGAACTTTCACAATATATCTACCGAATCTTTTTGTCCTCTTCCAAACCATAAAAGTACATTACCAGCTACAAAAGTAATAATATTATTGAGAGACAATGTTGACGTTATGAGATTCGTAATCAAACAATATAAAATTTCATAAAACGCTTCTATTACGATATGTTGAATTTTGAGATTAAATGCAAATCCAGAAAAAATATATTTGTTTTTTACAATCGTTATATCTTTTAAGTTTGAAAATTTCAGCTTTATTCAATCCAGCCTTTCGAAAGGTTTCATCCGTTTCTTCACTACCTTTTATGAACACTGAATTTTAATCATTATGCATACAAAATCCGCGAAAACTTAATAATACCAACGAACTCAATCTCTATTGTTTGAAATCAAATATAATATGTTTTTTATTATCAATATTTTTGTATGTATTGAAATAAGGTGTTTCTAGGTATTGATATACTTATAAATCGTTACAGCTTCCTCTTTTTCGTTAGTATATTCGTCAACGATTTGTAAATTTTCGTAATGAATCAAGTATCATGAAATGATCGTTATATATGGGTATTTGTAAGGCGTGTAAGGATTTATTATCACTAGAGCTCAAATACCTTTTGAAAAGAGAGGTAAGGCTATTAAGTTTTGTCGAAGGTTAAAATCAATGGTAATTAAATATCATTCGATTAGTGCGGTTTACGCGAAAAATTTGCGTATTAAGTTTGGTTCGTTTACTGTAGTGAATTGGTTAGTTGTTAATGTTAATAATCTCTTTTATGATTAAGCGGTCTTTTTTTGGTTTGTAAAAGATTCTTAATAATATTAAAATGTATTTTTGATTCAATTCAATCATTGTTTTCGAAGGCTCCAACACTAGTTGTTCACGCAAATCCAACCTATTATAACGAATTAAATAGCTTATATAAACGTTTATTTTGTTCATATTTTTTACGAATTGAAAACTTATAGCCATGTAAATGACAATCAATTTGATTTTTTAATCGAAAGTAACGCCTAGACGCTAACTATAAATTGATGGCGATATCGATTGTTATTCAATTTATACGAATTTCATGAAAAACTATTGAAATGGTCTTGAATTTAACGCTATAACCGTTTTCAACCATTGAGTAAAAAAATAAACCTATCCTGTTAAATTTGATTATAATTCTTTTAGTTATATTAATGCGTAAGTTTCATTCAAAGATGAACTGTAAAATAATATCAACAAAGATGTGAATGAAATATAATATTTTGCAAAGAGGTAACGAATAACTATGTATTTTTTCAACTATTTGAAATTCATATTTGAATAACGCAATGAAAATTCTGATGAAAACATTGTTTCCAATAGAGGAGATATTTAAAATACTAATTCAGGGTATATAGCGTAGTCTTTACACACCTCGCTTCCCTTAGAAAAGTTGTATATTCGAATTCTACCGTACTTAACTCTGTTTCCTTTAGGAACTTTCCTGATCAATATTTTGAAAGGGTTAAATAACCATAGTTTTTTTTATTACGATGGGTGGCTCCATATTTTACGTAACTAACAAGTTTTTGTATTAACCACAATGAAATAGTTCTTATAAATATTACAACGAAAGTTGCAAGGTTATATTGACGTTCTTTGCTTGAAAATCTCGAATTCATTTTAATATACCATCCAATGATATCTGGTTGTTTTGTGGTCATCATGAAATGATGAATTAATTGATTCATCTAGTCAACTTGAAATGTAAGGAAAACTTTGTATCAATTGAAAAAAAAATTAACAACATTTGATTATATTAGTATTCCCCCCCCCCCCCAAATAATTAGTTGAAATAGTATATTTCGTTACGGGGTATTTATAATGAAAACTTTAATTAATGTTCCAAATGTGACAAGTAAGAAAAGTTGGATAATAAAAGGAGTTGAAAAAGGGAACGAATAATATAGTTTAATGATAGCCATGCGTTCAGTCCGCGACAAAATTCATAAAATAACACTAGGTAAAGAAGGATCATATTAACTATTTATTAACAACTATTAGTAAACTTCAAAAGATTACTGTAAGCAGATAATATACCGAAAATTATTACGTTTTTGAATTATTTTCATGCGGCTTCTTCGCCTCGACGTTAACATGGAGGATTTCTCGAAACCTTTCAATTGCTAGCTGAATAACAATTTTGAAACCCGGGGTGTTTGCAAAGAAACGACTACCATGTAGTAAGCTTTATCTATATGTCTATAGTACGTCATTCATGGTGTGTGGAGAATAATTTATTCATTGAAAGACACTAATTTAACCTCCATATTTGTAACCTCATAAATTTGTGTCAGTATTTAGGTTTTATAAATACAATGGATCGAAAAATAACCTTTTTTTTAATGTATCACCATACCCTACAATAACATCCTTATATATCCGTAGATTAGATGATAATGATAAATTGAATTAAAAAAAGATAAAACAATATTATATTCATCAATGAGATTAAAGGCCGTAAAAAAAACAATTTCAGAAATTGATATCGTACATTTAATATAATATATAAAGGGATTACCTCGTAGGGTATTTACAGTAGAATATGTCTAATATTATTATTTGGTTGCTTATAAGAGAAAAAGAGGAGTAAATATATCGATTAAGTTGATAGTTAAGTCGTTTCTACCATATATTAGCTGTATACCTTGATCAAACCTTGTTAGCATACATACCTGTAATATTACCTCTCATTTTATCTTCTTGTCGGAAAATATTTCATATAGTAATTGTTGTTCACCAAACCTCAATATTACTTTTCCTTTATCATAATAATTAGATATCGGCAATATTAGGTCACTGACCTAAAATTACTACTTATCCTTTCAATTTTATTAGGGAACAGTAAATTTAATAACCAATTGTATTATTAACCTCTTTTGAAAAGTTATATGTTTTCTCAAAGTAACAATTTTACAAATTGATACCTAATTTTATACAGTAAAATATGATTATAAGGTACGTGTTAGGAAACATTTATATGAATATAAATTAAATGTGTCTCAATCTAATATAAAATATATATATGTATATAACGATTTAACTCAATCTCGACTTTCATTTTCATTCGAACACTGAAATTCATTCAAATACTAAATTACTCCAATCTATCATATCCTATTCAATATTATTAAACTCAACAACCCGCAAATGAAATAATACACGAGAAATATTTCTATTTATTTAACAATGAATCCACAGATTTGAATAAAAAACCCTTCAACATAATAGCCAGATCTACTACGTTGTCAATACTTGATACTTTCACGTTAAATTATACTGCGTTGAGTTGAATCAATACCGGAATTATTAGCTAATACGTTTTTAAATTTCTAGTAACTGTAAATCAATTGAAACTTATGGTACTAGAAATAAAAGGTGAAATTTCCATTATCAGAATATGTTGACTTTCAATAACGATATGCGTTATAATTGACAAATTGCGGTCAAACCGTTGGCTGATATAAAGGTTAAAACTATTAAAAATAAGAATAATTTTCACTTCATTAGGCTACAGTTATCTTTTCTTTCTGACGTTCAAAAGCAGTTCTAAAAATGGAAATTTGGTCGAAAACCTGTTCATCGTTATGTTGAGAAGCCTTCCAATTTTAAGTCTATTTCTCAAAGTGAAAAATGGAAAAATTAACAAAGGAAAATTTAAAGGGGAGAAATCTAAAAAAAAATCCTTCATATATAGTAGAACAAAATTATATCAATTACTAAATAATTAATTATATATAATACCAAGTTTTTCGTCATAGATGAAATTGAAACCGTCGTAAACATTACCTGTAATACAATTTTCCTCGTGTTGAAATTACTACTACCACATAACTTCTTAATTTTAAAACATGTTTTAGTTTCTCCAGTCATTCAAACAGTATTATCGCGTATATTAAGAAAAATATTTCAGAAAATTCTGGGAAATCAATTTGATTACTTATAATTTGAAAACGTTAATTGACGTAGCTAAAGGAATGAATTCGCACGAAATAAGTAATTTCGAAGTTTTAAAATTATCATTATATTCGATGAAGAGAAAAGAAGAAAAAGAAGGTACTCAAAATCTAAATTACAATACCTTTTTTACTATTAATATTGATTTTTCTTCAGAATAATAATTATATATCACATGACTATAACATTATATCTTTCAATATCGAATATGAAACGATATAATGTTATATGAAACCGATATGAATTTATAAACGGAATAAATATTAACAATAAATGCACTATGATTTCAAAAGTTAATATAGATGGGAAAGGTACGTAGTAAATAATGGTATATAGTCAACGAAAGATTTTCAAATAACTCATGTAACATAATAATATAAACAAATATATTATCATGAAATTAATACGAAACCCCACATATAAACCTACGTAAAAAAACCGTATTTGCTGGGAACTAACCTGGGTTTATAAAACGTTATAAAAGTATATTTTATCGTAAAAAACGTCATTAAATAAGGTAAACATGAAGATTTACATAGATATTACATTTTATCATTATATCAGTTTGTGTTTTGTTGCTATAATGAATACCAATTTTGGAAACTTGTTAATAATACAATAAAACTCTATGACTTTTTTCAGGTAACGGAGCGTTTCTCTAAAGTGGAAAGAAATTTGATTATAGCCTAAATAGGCATACGTTTCCGCCCGCCGGAAATAGTAGCGTTTTACGCCCGCCGGCAATATTTACGTTTTATTCCTGCCAGCCTACCACATGTCTTACCATCAACCAAACATCTTATTTCTTTAACAACTCCATCACGGCCGCCACTAAAGCTTTTACGGCCGCCGCCCACCAGGCCCAGACTTACCCACGGGGTAAAGGAAGGCCTGAGGTGGAACCGGAGGTAGAGGCGGACTCAGTAGTAGGAGAGGTAGTGGTGGCAGCGATGGTGGTGGCGGGAACGGGCTCGCTTTCGATGGAGCTCGTCTCCCCATTACTGTTGTCGTCGTAGTCATCGAGGCCATCGGCCTCGGCCCTTATGATGGTGGAGTTTTTCCGCACCAATAACGCCGCAGCCATAGCCTGTGCCGCGCCACCCTCCACCGTCTCAACGGCGGCGCAAAAAGACCGCTAGAGGGCAGTCAGGCGTCCAAAAGGCGTCTCTGAAACGATGGCAACAAGGTAAGTAGCTAAAGGCCCGGCGAAGTCGGCATCGACGGTTATATACCCGATTATACGTTTAATTACTATTATTCATCAATATTAATTCTCTTTATGAAAAATCGCCAAATACATCGAAATCTATATAAATATAAAAAACGTATTTAATACTAGTTTTCCTCTATCGACGTAGACCCTACGTTAACCTTCGTAAAGAACAACCGTATATAACCCGTAAAAAACTATATTTTACGGGGTAAAATAGATCTAATCAAGGTTGCGTACGTTAGGGCGGAAAAAGAAGAAAGATCGGAGGGGGGGGTTATTTAAGGCTCATTTAGATTTTTTAGAGACCAAGGGATTCTTTACGTGGGTTCAGGCGCAACGATATTGAACGCGCAAAGTTATTTCTTTTCGTTAAGATGCTATTATTTTCATCAATATAAAAACCCTAATCATCATATATAGAACATAATGGTATGGATGTGTATTTGTTGGTTTATGTAGTGTTTTATCAATATATAGGGAAAGGTTTAAAGTTAGGAAAGGTATTGAGAAAGAGGTTTTTAAATTTGTTTCAAGGACGTAATTTACGGTCTACTATACGTGTAAGGGTTTTTTCAATAATGAAATCGCATAATAATACCCTACGACGCGCACGCTCGTACGCGACTTTTACACGTTTCACTTCCGTCCTTCACATGGATTATTCTTCTATATTCATGCTTTACGGAGCTCTTCTTTTAAGAGCTCATATAGTCACATCCCCGTCGCGAACAGGAGCCGGGCGTGGACCAAGAAAGCCGCGTTTCACGGCCCAACCAGTGCTAAATTTTGCATGCTTACGGGTTGCTAAATTGTAGGACACCTAAGGTTTCAATCAGAGAAATTATACGTGGTTCCGAGGCTTGTACAGGCCGATGGCGGGCCCGAGTTACGATCCATCCCACCAGTATCTACATGATTATTTCGTAGTGACTAATGCTAAAATTTATGGATAGCACTGCACGGTAATATATATATATATATATATACTAGGTAAAGAACATTGAATGACGTTTTAATTCGATGAATTTCAATATTGAATTTGATTTCGAAATGAAGCAATGAAAATATTCTTACGGCTCACGATACAATAATATTACAATAATTCATACACTTTCAATAATTTTATAACTCCTATTGACAAAAGCACTAAAGAATTCTTGAAGTAAACAAATTTAAATTCGACATTGTAAATATTGAGCCAAATAACCAAATACCTACACAAACGCTACGATGAATATTGATTTGATAGTTTCAAAAATGACTTTAAAAGTTCGAGAATATCAATTGATTATTAGCTTTGAAAATATATAAATTCTCATGGAATAAAGCAAAACGTAACAAACGCAACAAAAATGATTAAAATGAAACCTTTATTGTCAAAATATTTGTTACATTCAATATATACTATACACTAATAAAGAATGAACGAATATGTATAAGTAAAACACGAGGAGACGACATTATTTCTCGTTTCATAAATCGCTTACAAATTTATAACATAAATATGAAATAAGGACATGAATATTATATTTCAAAAGTACCATACAGTAGAAATTACAAATAAAAACAATATTAAATTAGTGCATATACTTCACAATTATTATAATTTCCTTCAACGTATATTGAAACTATTGAAGGTATAATTGAAAATTTTTCCGTTATTATTTACGATTGCTTACCAATTATCGCTGTAAAATCAAAGCATATCCACTTATTAAATTTTCAATGGTACTATACCGACGATCTGAAATATTATGAAATGAAAAGAAGATTGAAGTTCAATTTAAAACTAAAAGAATAAATCGATAATAACAGAGAAATAATTATCTCAAATAAGAATGATAAAATAATAGATTTTGAACTTATGATGTTTAACCCGTAGAAAAGACAGAAATCGTGTAAAGAATCATAACATACAATGAATTATATAAGCATAGAAAATAAAATAGATATTATTACTCAGAAAAACTATAGCGATAGAAAAAGAACTTGAAACTTGTTTTCATTCTCTATAAATAGAGGTAATGGAAAACCTAGGTATTATTGAAATAAATGTTCCTTTTTTATTCAATCTTATTCAAGATTTGTTATTCATATTCTCATTTTCGATCATTTTAACTACGTAAATCCTATTCTACCATGATATTTAAATCAAATCATGAGCTGCATTATCATCAAGCATAATAGGTTGGGTATTATGAGAATTATAGCATAATGAAATGGAAAGACTTATGACAAAGTAAAAATATGAAATGTTTTCATAAGTTAAAATTAATTAAATTTATTATTGAAAACGTTTCAACCACCACGAGTATTTAATATAAATATTCTGAAATAGATTATGGAAATACTGCCAAAAAAATACATTTAAGGAAGATGAAATATCAATATAAATATATAAATGATAAAGGCCAAAATTATAAAACATAAGTATCCTACAAGAAGAGCTTGAAACATACGAACAAAATTCATTCGAAGAATATATAGTCATAGAAATATATATATATATATATGATAAAACATTTATGAAAGCTAATAACTACGAACTCGTCTGCAATATAATTACTTGCATATTTGATAAATTCGCTCGAATCAAGAAAGTCCTAAGAATTATACCTAAACAATTATGTATTTAAAAGATTCGAAACGTAAAAAAAGAAAACAATGAACTTTTTAACTTTTATTATTGTTATTATATGCGGGATCAAACAATTTTAGTTTTCAACGATTATGAATATTCCATATCATGAATATTTTCACAATTTCAATATTGTTAACAAAATCAATCACTTTTTGAAATATTTCAACAACTATTGAATCAATATGTATGAAAACTTCAATTCAGTAAATTTGTTCTCGATTGAATCACTGGATTTACACATAAAAAGTGTTTGATATGAATTTACTCTTTGAAATAAACCATTTTATATAATACTATTACATATTTAAATACAATTTTATTACCAATTCTTCCAATACACGAAATATAGCATCTTGATTATTCCAATGAACAATTCAAACAGTCAAATTTCCGTATTTAATTTTAGACAAGTTTTTCGATAAATTATGTTCATGAAGGAATTATACATTAACATAATTTCATTTCGCACCTATTTTTAAATACATTTTACTATCACCAGCCGGTGCCGACTATATATCATGCATAGTATGACTCTCGCTAACGTTAAGTTATATATGCCGGCAAGATGTCTCGCAACATAAGTGTTCTCACCATCAATAACCACCACCCCATTCAATTGCCGGTTTTTAAGTTACACTCATCAATCTTTTAAACAAATTACTCTATTCCTTATAATATAAATATGTACATTGAAAACGTATCTTTCATATCTGTGGCTAATTTCCTAACCTTACGCTATATACACTATGAAATCCCTACCGAAGTGGCCTTATATTAACCATATACGTTCCTGCTTTGCAAAGAAACCCTTCCGCCTAACGAATATGAATCCCATTCGTATAGGTTTTGTACATATGATTGCAAAGAAAGAGAATGAATACTACTAGGTGTATTAAATATTAGTTTTCAACCTTATACCTGTAATAAAAGAAATACAGTCTTTGTCAATAGGATAAATTCTCAAGTAAAACATTTAACGAAAGAACCGGATCCCAAATCGACCTTCCAATTAAGACCTCAAAGTACCCTAAAATTTAAAGACCCGTAAGGGCGTAAAGACCATAGCCTTGGCCAGACCGTACTATAAAGCTATCTCATTTCCCGTTCAACGTCTATTCGTATTGAAGATCTGACAGCCATAAAGGAATAAATGGCTTTCAAAACACATATATCTTGGTCGAAAACCCGCGACGATGTGGAAGATACACTTCAAAACTTAGACATCGTTTTGCCATGGGCCGCGAACCTAAGAAGTGTAGAGGAACGTGAAGTGTGGTATATCGCTAAGCGGGTGGTGTACCGAAAGAAGTCTTCTGTGGATAGTCAAATGTATCCAAAGTAAAGTTGAAAGCGAAAGCCCCACTAAGCGGGCGGGGCGCTGGTGTAGGTGGTAACCGCCTATAAGTAAATAAAAAAAGAATTGAATGAATAATAAGAAAATTTATGGAAAACACAATCTATAAATTAATGAATAAATGAATAGATAAATAAACAAGTAAATTAATGAAAACGTAAATAAATGAATAAGTGAATAAATGAATAAACAAATGAATAAAAAATGACAAAATCAAACGAATGAATGAAGAACAGAATGAATAAATAGATAAATACATGAATACATCGATGAATGAATGAATAAATAAATAACTAGATCGATAAATTAATGATTGAATGAATAAATGAATCAATAAATCAATAAATCAATAAATCTATAAATCAATAAATAAATAAATCAATAAATCAATAAATCAATAAATCAATAAATCAATGAATCAATAAATCAATGAATCACTAAATCAATAAATCAATCAATCAATAAATCAATAAATCAATAAATCAATAAATCAATAAATCAATAAATCAATAAATCAATAGATCAATCAATCAATAAATGAATGAAGAAATGAATGAAGAAATAATAAATGAATAAATAAATCAATAAATCGATAAATGAATGAATGAATGAATGAATCAACGAATGAATAAATCAATAAATCAATGAACCAATAAGTCAAAGAATAAATGAATCAATAAGTGAATGAATGAATGAATAAATAAATAAAAAAAGAAAAAAATAAATAAATAAATAAATAAATAAATAAATAAATAAATAAATAAATAAATAAATAAAAAAATATATAAACAAATAAATAAATAAATACATAAATAAATAAAAAAATAAAAAAATAAATAAATGAATAAATAAAAAATGAATAAATAAATAAAGGAATAAATAAATAAATAAATCAATAAATCAATAAATAAATTAATAAAGAAATGAAGAAATAAAGAAATAAATAAATGAATAGAGAAAGAAATGAATAAATAAATAAATAAATAAATAAATAAATAAATTAATAAATAAATACATAAATAAATAATGAAATAATGAAATAATGAAATAATGAAATAATAAATAAATAAATAAATAAATAAATAAATAAATAAATAAATAAATAAATAAATAAATAAATGAATAAATAAATAAATAAATAAATAAATAAATAAATAAATAAACAAATAATTGAAAAATGAATAAATACATAAATGAATAAATAAATAAAAATGAATAAATAAATACATGAATACATGAATCAAGAAAGGAAAAATATATAAATATATAAAAATGGAAGAGAATGAAATAAATATGAATGAATGAAGGAACAATGAATGCATAAATAAATAAGTAAATATATGAATGAAGAAATACATGAATATATGAATAAATACATAAATAGGTGAATAAATACATAAATACGTAAATAAATAAATAAAGAGAAAAATAAATGAATGAATAAATTAATGAATAGATGAACCCGTTATATGCGAGATCTTGTAATAAAGGTCTTTTCTTAAGGACTTAAAGCGCAGAAAGAATCAGACTTGTATCGTAATGTAAGTTTGAAAGGTCACGTAATCACAAGTAACGAGGGACGGAATCGTTGGTTGTAAGAGCTGTTCTTTGGATGTACCGCTGCGTGGGTGGTGCGCCGAGCTGATGACGATATTCATAGCCAAAAAGGGGTCGCCGGAAAAAAATCAAATAGTAATAAAGCTGATTAGTGATATTGTAGTGAAATGGGGTGCATTTAAAGTAATGGTGTTGAGAGTGGCTGGACCTAAAAAAAATTCTCGAATGTGGGTACTGTTAGGGTTAACAGTGAAGGCCCCTAACCTTTCTTAACAAGGTAGTCCGTGAGCTCATGCCAAGAAAGTTGATGTAAGGTTGAAGATGGATTTCATTATATTGAGCTAAATATTATTTACTTCATTTAACACATTCCAAGATATCAACATTTGCAATTCATATATATTTATATTTATAACTTAATATGACTCTAATAGAATTTTGGTTAGTATGAAAGGTTTCCAGATAAATTTTTCATAAATCACACAACAGTATTCATACAAATTATCAGATTTCGATTCGGTAAATAATAAATACAATTACTAAATATTTCACAAAGTTATCTTCATGATGAACTTTATAATAAAGCAATTGAAATAAATAATGATTTTTTTAAAATACATATCTGCGTATTTTAAAACTTTTTATCAATGATCGCTTTGCGGAAAAAGTGATTACTTTCATATAATATGAATATTTTCATTCTCATTGATAATATAATGTGAAAATTCAACTCGAAGATATTGAACAGTAAAAATCTTATCCGAAATATAGAATTAACTATACGAGTACATTAAATCCGTAATATGTTTTGAAAAAAAAAACTATACTAATAACTTATCACATATTCTTTGAAAAAATGCGAAACTAAAAAACTTATCATATGATAGGACAAATTGTAAGTAACAAAATACTAATCTTTACGCGCCTAGAAGCTATGAGGACAGCTCAATATTTACCTCAAACTTCCAAAACTGAAATATTATGAATTTATATATATTGACCAATATGCCTAGCATCTTATTTGTTTTAAAAATTTAAGTTCAAATCCATAAATAGGATAAAATTCAAGATGAAGTCAATTAACGAAGATACAGGTATAGGATTTCGAAATTTATTTAGTACTCTTCACAAACTTTAGTCGTACATTATCTAGATAAACTAATATTTTACGATTGGAAATTGCTATGTGATCAAAGCACTTGTATTATTCCAATTCAAACGGGTTTTACATTAAACGTTATAAATATAATAATATTATGTATGATATTAATGAATTTATGAATGTCTGAATTAATATTTAAATATTTATATGGTCAATATTATGATTTATATCAAAATATATTTATTTCTGGTATAAGTTAACCTCATCATATGAATAACCAAATATCATTTATTTAGGTATTAAATTCAAATTGAAAATCTGGTAATTTTAATACAAACAAAGATATTTATTAAATTTTCTTTATGAAATTTCCATTGTAATATCATTCACATTGCATTTATTAGATACAATTCGTTTTTACAAATATAATAATCATAAACCAAACGCAAAAACTTAATCTAAGAAGTTTGATTTATACTTAATGAAAAACGATAATATTTCTGCATCACTCAAAATCACCCTGTAAGTGACTTGTAAAATTTAGACTTGTATGAATAATACAACCAATACTGAACTAAAGCACCAGTCTTTCATTCAATTTGTATAATCGAAAAAATTGAAAAATGAATTATTGAAACATAATGTGAGTGAGTATTTACGTAATGCTGTCATATTAAATTCTAATATCTTATAATCGAAGTGACAGAATTTGTTACAATGATGAAGTGATAATGATGTTCTCTAAATTATAAGAACTGTTAGCGAGTCCCTACATATCAATATATATAAAAATATTTGTATATAACAATTACATAAATACACAATTACCATAGAAAAATAGTAATTCAAAGAAGTTATCAACCGGTAACGTAAATCAATAAAACCATTCGATTATTACAAATCATAATAAATTAATAAGAAAATGAAATATTATTATACATTATTACATTTACTAAAATTGATTATTAAAATTATATTATGAATACAATGAATAACATAAAATGTTACTTTATTTTATGATTATCAAATTGAATATATATTTTACTATATTACGTATATAATAACTGTTGGAACAAAAGTCAATTTCAATGGCAACAAAATGACTATAGTGTGATTATTCAACATAGGGCACTGGCCAAGTATTGAAAATTACAAATAGGGGTGCAAGTTATCTAGCAACCTAATCAACTAAGAACTCAAACAACTGTGATTATTATAATAACATTAGTAACTTCAACCACATAGATTCGAATGGACTATTGTTTCACTAAATCAATTATGTGACTAATACCGCAATTTACCGCTACAATACGTACCGATAGTGAATATAGATTGTATATTAATCACTATTTTTACGAAAATTCGAGGTACTGAAGAAAAGCGAGATAGAAAGCCTTATAGTTTTCAACGTTAAAATCATCTTTTTTCTTAACATTTGATGGTCAATCAATTTTTTTATATCAAGCCTTTCGTGATTTTCTCTCTAAATTTACACAAAAAGCTGAGAAGTATTACCAAACGATTTTAACGACTATAAAATTACTTTGTGAAATCTATAATAATAATAATGATTACGTTCAACTTAACAATCACCTGATAAAATATCACATATAGTAGGTCATATCATGGTATACAACAATGTTTCTCAACAATAAAAGACGGAAAACAAAATTTATATCATTTAAAAATGCTTGATAAGTTTATATTCTGCGGAAAGCAAAAGAATGAGTCTATATTTGGTAAGCTATATCAATTGAACAAATTCTCACGGTTTTTATATTCTTATTTCAATTTGAATGTTTTTTATAGTACTCAAAAAATATTAGGAAAGGCTTATTTCCTTTTTTGGAAAATTACAAGGTGTTCTTACGGCATTAATAACGTATATACCCAACTAAATTAGAATATTCCACTAAATTCACAGCTTCATTGACTGGGTCAACAATAAAAAAACTATGTCTACGTACTACATTGACCTCTAATATAATAGGATCTAAAAGTTTAGATAATAGAAGTCTTTGTATTGAAAGTCGGATTATAAACGCGGATAGAGAAGGTACTTTGAATAATGCCAACACCGTAAATATGTTTATTCAAATGAAAATAAAGTATTAAATTTGTGATTAACTTATCTATTGGTTAATACGTTATATTACTGCTTAACCTTATGGATCACAGGTGATGAATTAGAATCACTAACGTGCAACATTAAATTTGGACTACTTTAAAGGCGCTAGAAATTTCAAAGGTTGGAGTACAAATAATAAAGATGAATGAATACCTTGATCTATTAATTGACATAAAAATACCATTACGAACCCTGAAATATCATTGTAACTAATTGGTCACGCCTCCTTCTATATCCTAATTATTAAAAATCCATATCATTGTCAAGATAACCCTATATCTATACATTCATTTACTTTATGATATTGTTGGGCAAAATATAGCTTTTTGAAAATCATTCCATATACCAGGGAGGCAAAACACTTAATGAAAGATCATTTGAAATAAATGGTATTTCAATTACATAATAATATAACTTTGGGGAATGAATTATGGGGACATCGATAAAGCTAAAGCTAAATTTAGCCCGAAAAACTGGTTTTATCAGATTTAACAGTTGTATTTTCAATCGTAAAGCTTGTTGTTTTTTATTCCTTCCAAATCACACACTCCCCTTTTTTTTCATTTGCAAAATATCAAGAAACTTTGCATTGAATTTTGTATTAACTTTAACTAATGCATTCATAACAATTAATTAAGTTTTATTACGTGCTTTAAGTTATGAATAATAGTATTTTTACTTCCCAAAATTATAAGAAATGGTAAAAAACTTGAAGAACTTAGAATTACGTTAAATAAACTAAGGATTTAAGTACATAACCGTGGAAATTTTTCATCGAATACTCTAAACTACTTCATATAAATATTTAGAATATTTTGCATTCGAAACGATGTGCAAAATTCATGACTACTACCAAATGGAATTGACAAATAATGCAAGAATGTAGGTTAACTTCAAAATATAATGAAATATGTACCTTCGATATGTTTATTAACGTTTTTACTGTGATAATATAACTATAATTCATATTCTAGACGTACGTAACTGATTCTACGATATTAAGTTTCTTCACCCTATGACGGAAACACTAATTTGGAAAGTATAATATGCTCTTCAAAATCAACACGAATATAAAATCACCAAAAGTAATAGTCTACCATATAATAATTAATGTTATGATGTTATATTTTTCAATCATTATTAAATCTATATAGATACGGTATAAGGAATTATCAATTTGAATAAACTAAAGCATTGAAAGCTTAATACATACTATGATGTAGGTTTTATAAATATTTACTTCAAAGATTGGTTACTTTACACTCCTAGAAAAAAAGCTTAAAACAATAGTAAAGATTTCTAACATTCATATTACTTTAACAACTTAATTTCAAATCATGAGTTTTTGGGTTTTATCAACATATAATAAATGAATATTTATTATTACAAAACATTTGAAAACAATTACGATATAACAAAATATTGAAATGATTACAAAAGGAATATATAAAGCGTTAAGTAAAAAATGCTTCAACTACTAGAAATTAATTATTAACAATGAATTCGTTATTTTACCATTATAAAACGAATTTCTCATTGAGAGGGAACCAGTAAGATAAAATGGTCTTTTAAAGATCTTGAATATTACAAACTTAAACGTAATGTTTAAAATCCCTAATAATTCTATAAATTTCTGTGAAACATAGAATGGACTATATAGAAGGGTTCTCAAAAAATAAAAATATGTATATAAAGCGAATGAACTAATATAAACCACTCATATCGGCAGCTAATAAGTGAACAAGATAGAAACGTAGTTAAATACCGTCCAAGAGAAAGATATACGATAAAAATAGGAAGGAGGAACACAAACGAACGTGTAATATAAATTAGGTTTACGTAGAAAACAAAGTGACCCATAAGCTATATAGCAGATCACACCTTGAAAATATTTTTAACACACAAGGCAAACCGTTTTAAAAAATGATCGAACAAAAATAGACGGACTATTAATCTCCAACACTGTCTTATTTACGTTATTGGTAAACTTTAACAAACAAAACTTGATAATTTTCTGGTCCAAAATAATACACGAAGTTGAAGGTAAAATGACAATTATAATTTCTTGAAATTCTCAACTAATTCTTAAAAAATACAGCAGTGAAGGTAAAGATGTCAACCTAACATAGTCATCTGTAATCCACATATTCAATCAGTGATAACTATTCGTAGTTGCTATTGATTGAACTGTGTGTACAATAGTTAAATTCATAGTTAATAACTAAACTACTACGTAAGTATAAATATAACCAACTACTAATCTATGGTGGATTAAATTATTAGAATTTCTTACATTACTTCGTCGTAATTATATTCGAAAGAAGTAATATAAATATTGAATCATTGTATGAACTAAAATTAAAACGATATGTATTCATTCTCGATGTATTTAATGTAGTTCGAGTTCGAATTTGATATAAAATCGTTAAATTTAAAACCATATTCACCAATCACATAAAACGGTAAAATGTTATTCTAATTAGAATACAGAGATATAACAAGCTCCCAGTATAGAAAACTTACTCTTTTATAGAAAACTAACGTAATATAAATACATTAAGTCTTTGCAAATGTAAACCTATTGAAACTCTAATTGAAAATCCTGATTAAAATTTAAATAATCTTGAATATGTATTTATAATATTGACGATAGGTGTAATACGTACCCAAGTCTTCACTAAAAGGAACAAGATACTAACTTAATTCAAATCGATAAAACTAGAAATACTAAAGTCTAACAATACTTTAAGTAACGCGTTTTCAGAGTTTATATCACGATATTTTACCAATTAGAGGTATTCTACGATCTATTAGTTACATGTTCAATCCAAAAATCCAAGGATAAAAACGTTTTCAAGTTGAATAAGCGTATCTGATAGAACATTAACAATATTTATAAAGTTATTAATATAATATCGGTAAATTAAAAACCGGTCAAGTTAATATTTTGATGCATTCATTCAGTATAAGTAAAGTCTGTTCAATATCCTCAATAGATTTTCTGATAATGTTGGTTAGTAAAGGTAAATTAGATAGGTAGTGAACTATTATCGGTAACTTAATCCGTTAGTCTTTTATTTTATTTGAAAGAGTTATACGTAAAGTATAAATATTCAAAGCTTACTATATAATAGTAGGCTTTGACAAAGATATAATTGTGAATAATACTCTTAATACAGTTACTAAATAGCTTGAACTGACTTCTATTTCAGTAGTTACATATATTCATTTATGTATCCTATACTAGTTCCTCTCTTATCTTGAAACTACGAATGAAACGCGTTTGATTATAGATGTAATAACATTTCAAGAGCATTTGAAAATCGAAAGATCGATAAATTCAAATGCATTAAGTTCAATGATTACGCGGATAATACAATAACGAAAGTTATACCGAATGAAACACTAGAAAAATATATTGATAGAAATATGTTAACCTTCTTAATGTACGGTTATATGAAGAGTCCAGTATAAAGCGATGATAATCAGGGATTCCCTATCAAACCAAAAGAGGGTTATGGTAACGTAAATAAGTAATTAAAATTTCAAATCTATTTGCAAACGTTAAATAGTAGGTTGCGTATAAATTTGTAAGCAATGATTTGTATAAATGATTAGATATGGTTGAATTATGGAGTTACGGGCTAGATGAATCGAAGAACGGATTGATGAAGTATAAATTATGTAGGGATAGATTGATGAATATCCGTTATCAATATATGAAATTACTATCATTAACGGTATCAATTAAAACGAACTATTTGAACAAAAATAAAAGATTCCCAATACTAAAACAACAGTTAATTGCAATTATTATAGAACAACTGCAATTTTTCCAATTAATATATGGTACGGGCCAAGTTTTGGTACATACAAATTAGGGTTTAAGTCGGCTAACGATCTACTTAACTCAGAACTCATATAATTTTTATTTACGTAAAACAACCAGTAAATTCGATCGCAGCGATTCAAATAGACTATTATTGTCACGACTAAAGTCCTAACAGTAATAATGAAACTATAAACTATTTTTTGTTATGAGGTTTTAACATCATATATAATTCAAATCTAAGCAGGTGTAAATTTTGAAACAACACATTGTAACATAAAATAAACCGTTAACCCTTAAACTCTATTGTTTTTAATTCAACATTAAATATCATTACACTATAATGTTTCCGGGTATAGTATTATAAAGCCAATTAAAGCTTCAGTTTGAGGTTACCCAAACGTAATTTCTCAACAAGTGATAGTGATAAGATAAATTTATTCATCATTATAGCGCTCGTTCAATAAATTCCCAAAATTCAATTACTTTAGATATGTGATGAAAAAGATGATATATAATCAATAGCTTCTTTTATTTACAAGATTGTTTAACTATCTCAATTGACTAATTAGGTAATATCAATTTCAGAATTTATGAGATGTTGGGTGAGTCTTTGACATCAAAGCTTCTTTCATTACAGATATTAAGAACTATAATTCCTTACGTTATAGTTAGGTATGGAACAATATATTTAAAATCGAAGAATTTCTATTGATACTTGGATAAAATTTTGAAATGAAAATCTTTTTTCACATAAAATTCAGTAGTCCAATTCTAGAACGTTTATATCAATTTCTTTTATTACTTAGGAAAAACTGACCTTTTACTTATAATCTTTTTTGTTTACCATAGTTGTAATCCATTTCACTAATAATATTTATTGTTTAGTACCTTATTATCAACCGTATTTCTCATTATTTTTCAGTGTTTTATCAAATTCATTTGTCATTTACGTAACCTTCGACGTTCATTTATCAAATTCAACATCATATTTTAGTCGTATCACGAGCCACAGCAGTAATGTTGATATACGTAGATTTACCTAGATAAAAGTGTTAAGAAATATTTGAAAAGTATGTAATGAAAGCATGCACTAGTACGAAATAAACCATGGTTATTTTTAGTCTATGTAATGTATGTTATTAGTTTGATTTGTGGTAATATTTCGCCTTTGAAATGTTTTTTTCGTTTAAAACTGGTGAAAATATTTCCTCTTGCTTGAAATATTGTGATTAACTTGATTAAAAAATTATTAATTCAAATAATGTGTAAAACGATATAGTTTGATAATAGGTGATTATAATTTCAGGAGTAGTAGTTGGTAATATATCGTTACATTACAAAGATTTTGAGTATGGAGACTAAACTTGCGGCAGTATTTGAAAGAAGGGTCGAGCGTGCGATAATATACGGGTTAGGCGTCATTATTTGTTGAAATAGTCATTATTTAATTATGTAGATCTTTTACGTAAGAGTTATACCTATAGTACCCCTAATATTAGGCTAGGTAGGTATCTGATTGAGCTCGAATAAATTTTATATAACACGTGATGGTATGCTTACGTCTTGTTTTTATGTAAGTGTTTGTGTTATAATGTTGTCGAAGTCGGTTCGTATTTTCTATTAGATTAGTAATCCCAATTAATATGGATGAGGTGCATGGAATTATTTCAATGCATCAATTTAACATTTTTATTTAGAAGATATTTTTACATTGAGGACCAATCGAGTTACTTCGCCAAATAGTTAGCGCTGTTCTTTTTATATACTTTGAATACATGGTTAAATTCATACGTTTCTAATTTGTTGAATTTATTATTGATTTTGACATAAACCTTTTTATCAGTGGGATATGTTTTAGGTTCAATGATGACTTATCCACAAAACTGCAAAGAAGTTTAGAACAATGGATATAGTAAAAATATATTTTATGTTGTAAATAATTCCATCGTATTAAGAAGATTGAAAAGAGGCATTACCTTAGATTGAAGTAATTACAAGATAATATGTCCACATATTATCCAATTACCAAACGTGTTTATTTATGTTGATACTGATTTTTCGTTAATATAGACGCTTTTATTAGCTGTATAGAAGGGGTTTTCATATTTATAGGTATTGATATTGACCACTTCTTGTATCTTGAATTATATAACTTAATTCTTTAATTCTGTCGGTAGTGTCACAAGCCTATAATATTCACGTGAACATAAGGTCTTTGAAGAGTAATCAAGATGATTGGTAATTGTAGTATAAATTAAAGATGATGATGTCAAGAAGAAGCACCCAGAAGTGTATGCTACAGGTGATGGCTTATAAGCCCTTCACCCAGAGCGTACTCCTCTGGAATACTTCTTCTAAACCGATCCACGCATTTCCGTCGGCCCGAAATAGTCATTCCAAACCGACCCATATATGGTAAGCTTTACGTCTTGCAAGAGTACAGCCTGTAGTGTAACACGTTACCGTACATCCTATAGGAATGCACCCTGTAATACAATATACTGCCTTTTAGCCTATTTATACTATTTGTAAGGGTATATAATAATATCTACACAAGCAATCTTTTATTTTTTTTATTTGTATACTCCGTATCTATAGGCTAATAGTAATAGTGTTGTTGTAATATTAATTGTAAAAGGTTTAAGTTAACAATAGTAATAGTATTATTATCACATTAATTGTAAAAGATTCAAATAAGCAGTAGTGATAGTATTATTGTCGTATCAATCGTAAAAATTCCAAATTATTAAGTTCGGCTAGGATTAACAAAGTTTGACAAAAATAGAATTTATAATTTGGATTTAATTGGTATAACCAAATTAAGCGACATGGTTAGTAATAACGCCCTTTATTATTTCTGATGGGGGTAATTACGCGGTGATAGTTATGTAGGGGTAATTACTTAAGGGTATTTACGAAATTATGTAATCGGTTAGTATAAAAAATATATCGCCGTTATCACAAACAAAACTTCTTTTCTTTCTTTTCGTCAAAGACGTACAGTTTTAACCAATACAAGTCCCTATTTCAATCCAACTTTTAATCCACTTAACCAAACCAAATCGTTTTAGTATATAGGTTACGTAGCTTACACATATACTAACCTATTTTCCCGAATAAATGCCGCGTAAAACCCGTATTACAAGGCATCGTCTAACGCGCGAACGGCAACGCGCCGTTGCCGCCGCCGCCGCCGCTTCTCTCACTACCGCCACGCCCCCCTCCCCCCCCTTTCCCTCCCCCTTCCCTAACTCTTAAATTAAGGAGTAAGGGTTTCCTAAGGTTATAAATCTTACTATCTCCCCACGGGTAAAACCGCTATTATCTTTAGGAGCTTTTTTACGCTGCAAACGCAGTTTGGCGCAATTGCATTAGGGTACGTATATTCCAGTCACTTCTTTTGTAAGCCCCTAACTTCTCTTCGTTATAAATAAGGAGTACGAGGCGGATCTCCTCCGCCGCCTCGAACACCACATCGTTAAAGTGTGCCGTAAGGCCTCTTTAACGCGTCAAGCGTTAAAGCGGGGTACCCGAGTCCATAGCCTCAAGTCGCTAATAGATACGCCTTACGTATCGTATGTCGCGTCCGCAACCGCGGGTAATTCCGTTTACGATTACTATGAAAACGGGGGCCACTCGGCGCGCTGCCACCGTTATAAGTGGACTAATAACTCGTACACCCTCGTTTTTATAATCTTAAGGCCGTGGACCGAATCTGTGTTACGCGCCTGCCAGCTTTTTAGTTAGCTTAAACCGAATTCCAAAAATTACTTTTATTAGAAAATACACTCCTAAGGTAATCTTAAAAGAAAATCGTCGCAAATAACTAAAACAAATCGATGCTAATTAGTAATAGGCGTTAACCGGTGGACTAAAGAGATAGAAACCGCCGTCGCCGCTTAGAAACAGGGCCTACGTATATATTACGTAAGTAAGTTTAACGACGTTATCGCACGTTGCCATGAGGAAGGTAATCCCTCCCTTATACTTTTACCTAAAGGCATAACTAATAAAGTGTAAGACTATATTTTCGCTAGCGTTAATAATGTCGTTAACGATAATAACGATAACGTTAGTATAAAGGGGGAAAGAGACAGGGGGAATAGTAGCGACGTGGCGACGTCGCCCTTTCCCTTTTATAATAGATAAATACCCCTTCATCTGGGACAATACATCTAGCCATAATACAGCACATTACATAGTAATTTTATACTTTTTTACAAATCAAATATTAAAAGAGATAAACGTAATATAAAATGTAAAACAAAAGAGGTAAGGTGTTCAAATCGGTAAATAAAATATAAAACGAAATAGGCAATAGGTTGAAATCTATACGAATAGTCGTATCCAATAAAGGCGAAAATTAGCGGTCGGGGAAAATAGTTAGTTTAAATAAAAAAAAATCGTAAGTTAACGCCAATAGTGTAATATGAGCCGATCCAAATAGGCGAAAAATTGGTTAAACATCTTATTTAAGTCGTGAAACCCTTTTAGTAACTATAAAAAATAACGTATTTATTAATATAAGTACTTTTGAAACGCCGTTTGGTGTTTCCTTCATTATTAAGTTTACTAGGTTTAAATTTTTATTAATACATCTGGTTTTCTCGATTTCCCAGTGTTCGTATAATTTGCGTAAAGTCATAATATCGATTATTAAACACTTTTCATTCGTAATACCCAGTTTAATTAGGCATTTATAAAGCGAAAAGGAGTTAATATATACAATAAGGGGAATAAGGTGTAGGATAAGGTTGGAAACAATTATCTGGACCTTTATCGTTATAGTTATACCTGAATCGAAGCCTTTAACTATACTATGAATATTAAAAGCTAAAACTCTTCGTATAACCCTTTTACACTTAATAAAACTTTATTGGGTAATATTTTCTCGGAGCGTAAAGCCGTTCCAAGCTAGTTTTTTGTTTCCAAAAATAAGGACGAAATAGATTTGAAAGCTATAGTCTTTATTATTAGTAAAAAAGCCGTTAATAAAAATAAATAGCTTTGTAATACGTATATCCAGTAGTATAAATCGTAAGCCGCGTTTTAAATTATATACTTGTTACGAAAGACGTTTATTAAACGCCTTGTATATATCGTTCGTCGGTTTTATTTGGTATTATACGGCAATAAAAATTTTAAATACTGCCTTTAATTATATTATAAAAACGAATTAAACGCCGCGTATACGTTAACATTTATTTTCGTTAGCTTGTTTTACGTTATCCAAGGTAACGAAAGCAACTTTATTAATTGCCCCTTTTACGCAAAAATTGAAATTCCATTTTACAGGGTAATCGTAATACTATTAAATTCGATTACGTTATTTTTTGTTAAGAACGTTTAAGGTTTGGCTTTTAAACCATACTATAAAGGTTTCCTTTCTTTAAATACGGAAAACTAAGAGTTATATATCGTTAAGGTATCATCTGTCTATATACCTATTAATGTAAAGCTCTCCGAACAGGCCGTTAATACTGAAAGGCACGGGTTAAAAGTGAAATCAGTTAATTCGAGCGGTTTCTTATAATGCCTTTAATATATGTTGTATCAGTAGACACCAACTTCGGCTAAACCATAAAGTAGTATTAAAATACGTAAAATTATTTGAGGTAGGTAATATTACCTAAAGTCCTTAGATATATCGGCGTAAATCCGTCGTTTTATCCGTTCCTCGGATTCGGTGTAGACTTACGTTATATTTCGAAGTTTAATATATAGATTATATACAATATTGAAGGAGGTAACAAACTCACGAACCAGGTGATAGCTAGCCCGTTTTAATATAAGTAATTAGATTATTATATCCTTCTTACCTTCTTTGTTATAACCTTTTACAACTAGACGAGTTTTTTCGTAAAGTTTTTCGGCTTTATCCTTTACTTTGTAAATAAGGCGAGTTGGAAAGATTTTGTAATTGCCGTAAACGGATAGGTTAAATCGTTTAAAATGAAATTCGCCTTAGTCGATAAGAGTTAAGATTTCTATTTAGGTAAATCGTACGAATAAGGCACCTGAGGTGGTGATAATGCCTTCGCGGCGAAAATTCAAGATAAGCTCGTAATTTTCCATTCCTTTTTACGTGATAGAGGAGTCCGTAACAAAGTTTCTAAGGTATTTCTTGATTTTAAAGCTGAAGGGGCGTCCTTAGCGTCGAGGTTTTAACGGGTTTAATACGGATAGGCCGATTTTATTTAGCGTTGTTGGATTGGATTCGCGTTTTAAGGGTAAGGTTAAAGCTAAGGTCGATTTGAATTCATCTTTTTAGGTAATATTTTGTAAATGATTTTGCTTGTTTTACGCGTTCGGGCCGTCTCTTGCTACCTCTTTTTTATATTTCTGTACCATTATTTAACGAAACGAATTAGTTTCTTTTAGCAAGTTAACGAGTATATTATAGCTTTCAAATCCGTCAATTTTCCAAAAGCCAATTTATATATCCTTCGTTTTTCAAACCAAAATTTTAAATCGTAATAGTAGGTTCAATACGCTAGTTTCGCGTAGGCTATTTTTTATAGCTAACACCCTGAACACCTTATTCTTTACTCGCCGTAAACGTAAGGTCGTTATAACTTTAACCACAATATTAGCCCTTTATACTTTAAATACTAATAGGGTAAAGTCCGTGTAAATTTTCGGATAAATACTAAAAATAAGAAACGTGGGAACAAGCCTATTTGTGCCAAAAGTGTTATTAACGGCGCTAACCACCATATAAAGGATAGATTCCTTAAAACTAACATCTTTTCATTCTTTTACCAATATTATGTACGCTTTTTTCAGTAATCTATAGTATCGTTTACCCTTTCCAATACCCTATAGAGCTTTTACTAGGATTTATTTACACTCGCTACCGGCTATCCGAGTTTTCATACGCCATTTAGTAAAATTAAAAGCCGTATCGGCGTCGTACGTAATTCAGTTTAAAGACTCAAAGTAAACGTTGAACTAACAGTTAACTAAAACGTCTTAGTAGTCTAAAGCAAAAACGCTCCGTGTAAATTTGGCGACCTAAAATGATATAGCTGTATCGACGACATAAAAGACCAATTAGCTATCAAAGTATACAATATTGATAATTACTTTGTAGTTAAAGTCCATATCGTTTTAAAGACGGGATTTAAACCGTCGTAGGGCCTATAAGTAAAGCTGGTACTTATGGCAGAACTTTTCGATAATTTTAAATACGTTTTTTCCTACATCTGTGTAACTCACGAAGTAAAGCAGACGCAAAAAGCGTTTTACAATTGGGTATTCGAATCGTTGGTATAAAGCTCGTAATTTTGGTTAAGCTAAGTAAGTAACCTTAATTGTACGTGTTTCCGAAGAAAAAAACATAAGTAACCGAATTTAAGTTTAAACGGTACAGATATATCATTTAAGGCGCGGACAAGCGAATTAGTCGTATTTTAGACCTCAATTTCAAACTTATTTATATTAGCTAATAAAACCAGAAATAACGTTTTAAAATCCATTACATAAAACATAATCTATTCGAAACGCGTATTGATAACGACCGTTACGAAAGACGTCGCTTTATCTTTATTAAACAAGACTTTTCGGTATCTTTTATCCGATTTAGCCGACACTTCGGAAATTTCGTCGTAAGTATATCGAATTGCCGTTTCCCAGTTGTCGAAATTTCGGCTACGTTGATATCAGGTATAATACACTGGAATCTGGTTTCGTACCTGTTAAAAAGGGAAAATTACGACGTTATGTTAACGTTAAACACTTTGTTTACATAATCTAAATTTATAGTATATAAAAAAAGGGTATTCTATAGGCCGGTAAAGATACGTTAGGCATTTCTATCATTGTGGGCTAACAAATAGGCATCGTTTTATTTAAATTCGTTGTTTTTTTCAAATATATATTCGTAAGGGTATACGTCGAATCCGTTATCTATACCTTCGCATTCGGCTACGTATATTGTAAAATTAGCTTTTATCCGATTCTCAAAATTACATTCGGCTTAAAACTACCATTAAATCCGAATCTACTCGTGGGCGGAGTGGTTTATAAACCAGTAACCAATTTTTCCGTATACGATACACCGCTTTTATAAACCTGTAAAGCGTCGTGTATTTTTCCGCAAGTATTACTATAGTCTCGGTATGTTTTTTTTTCTTTTTCATTTCCGAACGAATTTCCCTATCTCTTACTGCTAAAGTTTTCTCCTTAGTATTTATACTTTGGGCCTTTCTTTTACCTGGGGTAAACTTTAAATCTCCGGTTCAAAATATAATAAATTGTTTTGACAAAGTCTACTTTAGTAATTTAGGCTTCGCTTTTAGTTTTATTAACTACAAATATTAATCCAAGATTTGCCTATCAACCTATAAAGGTTTCGAACGATATTCTAAATCTTACACAAAGGACCTCCAAGTCCTTTTTTTAGTTTGAAAAGTATAAGGTCAAAATCCGGATTTTTACGGCAGGCTTTTATTACTATTTGAATAAACAGTTTATCGCCTTTATATTCCGGTCCGAAGGCTGTTTAGCACTTCCAAAACCTTGCCAATAGGGTAATAAGGATTTCCCAAGGGTTTTTATTGGCATTCTCCTATTGTTTTTTCACAGATTCCCACTTTATTCTAATCCAGTCCCTGTCGTATAGCTTATAATTGATTTCAGTGTCAAAGTAGGATTTAAAGCGGTTATAGCACTCGACGAATATATCCTCTTGTATAAAGTGATATATATACTACTTCTTAACTTTCTCGAAAAGTATACCAGGTAAAATAACGTGGAATTATAATGTCGTAATATTCAGTTTTTTTGTATGTATTAAGTATAACGCGTATCTTATTATCCAATACGTCGCATGGTTCATCACTATAATTGTCATCCCTATCCCACAGCCTGGAAAAATTGATCAGCTTCATAGGGTCGCTTTTATTCGTAGGGAAGCGATGTAGTGGGAGGTCGTAATAAGGGTCGTAGTTAAAAGATATTAGTTCGTATAACACGTATTAGCGTTTTAAATTATTTGTCATTTTCTGGGTTTTGTTATTTTCTATATTCCAGCCGATTATCGATTCTTAGGGCGGGTTATTCTCTCCGTTTAGGCCGACCCTGCCATAGCCTGTCGGGTTGCTTTCTACATCCCGGCTAACTCCGTTATAACCGGTCGGTTTGTTTTTTACGTTTGGAAAGTGATTTAGTATTCGGTTTTAGGCCGGTATAGGGGTGTATTATACTTGTGTGGTGGATGAGGATCGTGGGCGTTCTTCTTCCTCGTAGTTTCTATTCCTAATTTAGGGTATAACGCTATACCGTTTTACGTATAATCACCTTCGTTCCAGCAACAATCTCTTCAATTCTATAAATTAACATCCCTTTACAAACTCCGTAAGGTATAAATCTTTATCTTTCCAGTCTAATACGTCGGTAAGTTATATTATTTCGAAGAAGGCCTTTACAAGGCGCCTATTTCTATCTCCTAAGGTATGAATTCCTCTAGTTTCTAGGTAAATTCTTAAGGCTTTAGCAATAGTAGGGTTTACTCTTTGCCACATATCTAATGTTCAAACTGAAAAATTGTCATGAAATTCGTCTAATAAGTCAGGTCCTTAGATTTTCTTTTCCTAATAACGGTACATTACGGCCAAAATATATGTATTTGCGATATAGGATTCTAGTTCTTCAATTACTAAATCGATGGTATTGTCCCAAAGGTTCAGGTCAATCTCCTGTATCATAGCCTTTCTGATTCCCATATATTTGACCAGTATGTTAAAGTAAGCGCTGGCCTCCTCCAGTATTATTAGGTTCGGGGCTATAGTTACGATTATTCTGGGGCGTTTAGGCGATGTGCTAAAGTATAGTAGTCTCGTAATATATCTGGATATATCCAAAGCTTAGGGTAGATTAACGAATAAAAAGCGAAATAAAGTAATCAAAGCGGTCGGAATAGTGCTTACTGACGCTCGCTAATACGAATAAATTTCAAATGATACGCAAATAAGGCGTAACCACCAACTCATTAAACGTTTCAGATTACTTTTGTTGATGCTAGTAGTACTACACTGGCTAAATGGCTAGGAAAACTCAAAACGTTACAGGTACTAAATTTAGGAAACATAAAGCAAATGCAGGTAAACTTAAAACAAATAGTATGGATATGGGAAATTAAGTAAGGTAAGGGGGAAAATATCGAATTGTTATATGCTTCGAGGTGTGGTGGTCTATTCGTAGCAAAACTTAGTAGAGGGCTTCGGTTAGTTACTTGATGCATAACCGATTTGGTGGGGTAATCGGGTTATTTTTTTCGTATAATCGATCGTAGCTTTATTAGAACGAATGGTTTGTAGGGGAAAAATATTAAATGGGTTCTAACGAAAGGTTTCAAATCTTGGTAGTTTTAGCTTCCGTGACCTGGTACGTGATGAAACGTTCTCCAAAAAATGTCCGGATACATTAAAGCGCCAAATAATGGTTAATAATAACGTAACGGGTCTTTTAGCAGATAAAGCGCCAAACAAAGGTTGATGGTATCGTGCTAAAGTTTTCCTTCTTCAAGTCACTTAGTCGTTACAGTTTTTATATGGCGTGTAATTTTTGTAAAAATGAAGTATTAAAATACAAACAATTTAAACCATTACAGTATCCCGCTATAGGTTTTTAACGTATATTTGTCTCTTCTTTTTAGGCTATCTATAGTCGACCGAGTCGGCTACTAATTAATATCGTTAGGGTCTCAAGTTTATAATATTCATGTAAACATAAGGTCTTTGAAAAATAATTAAAATAATTGGTAATTATAATATAAAGTAAAAATAATAATGTTAAGAAAAAACACTTAAAAGTGTACGCCACAGGTAAAGACTTATAAGCCCTTTACCTAGAGCGTACTCCTCTGGGATACTCCTTCTAGACCGATTCACGCATTGCCGTCGGCCTGAAATAACCATTCCAGACCAACCCATGTATGGTACACTTTGCGTCTCGCAAGAGTGCAGCCTGCAACGTGACATGTTACCGTGCACCCTGCAGGAGTGCACCCTGCAATACAGTGCACTGCTCTTTGGCCTATGTAGACTATCTGTGAAGGTATATAGTAATATCCACAAATTTTATAATAATACGTTTAGATTAAGTATGCATATTATTTTGGAAAAGGAATTCTTACCTTTTTCAAAACTTAAATTTAGGAAGTAAGTATTGTTTGAGCTATACTTCTAAACTTGTACAAAACCTTCGATTTACAACAAATAGGAACATATGTTTTATTTTTCAAATATACTCTATTCATGAATAAATACCACAGATTTTCATTTAGTTCAATATTTTACATTAGTTTATGGAGTTACCTATATATTCTTTAATGACAATATAGATTTCATTGGTTTCATGATTTGTTTCCGGGTTAAGAGTTGATATGATGGTAGTATTACTTTTCAACATTTCAATAATCATTTTAAAAATTACGACGTAAATTGTAATCTTTAGTTTCCTATTATAGTGTTTTATACCAATTTAGCCAATACATTTATCCTATCAATACTCCACCCTATTTCTTTACTATGAATCTCATTATAACAATAGGAAACAATTTAGATGATATATAATTATATTAGTTTCTAATTATGATAAGGTCTGACTAAACACATGTAATTTACTAAAATATAAGATTTGATTCGCAAATACATATATAGAGTTTGTGAAACATCTAGAGTCGTTGATTATCAAATTTTTGTACAATAGTAAATTGAATACGTTTTTATGTATTTAATAATATTTTATCCTAAATTTAGTCAACGATAATTATTTGAAGAATATTAGTAGGTTTAATATGGTTCTCGTATTCAAAGATAACAATATTATATTTTTCACATCAAATTTAGGTCGGTAATAATTCTTTATATAGTTTAAAAACTTTGTTGCTAAAGTAAGTGCCAGTCTTAGAGAATGAGAAATCTTTTTGAATTTCATAAATGTATATTTCATAACCATAGATTGAATTTAAATTACATAATTTTTGAAAATTATTAGCAGTTTTCGAATAAAATCGTCATTTTGATATGTGGTATTATTCAGGTCGTTTATCAAACTTTTTACCACTAGAAAGGTTATTTTCATCGATGTATATCTTTATAGATTATAGAGGTTACTACTTGTGATATTATTTAAAACATCTTGGGAAAGTATGATATGCCTTCGAAACTCGATCATGTTTTCATTTCAATCGTCTTTTAGAGGCCGGTCGATGGGTATCCAGTTTAAGGTACCCGTATGTATTATGATCGTATATGGCGGTAAAAAATAGGTTTTAAAATCTATACAAAAAAATCAACCACATAATTAAATATTAGTTAAAGGATTTTCTCATTATTAAATAATGGAAATTCTTATACTTGGTAAAGATTTTATTGTGTTTTATAGAGCCTTGTAACTTAGTGCGTTATTCCTTAAAGTACTTGACGATGGCAAATAGCTCTTTATTTCACATCGCGTAATTTCACTGATGTGGTTTTAAATGCATATATATTAAGATGGATATAAAGTCTTGCTTTATAAAAGTGTTAGATTGCTAACAGAAAATATAGGCGGGGTTTTTTATATAATTTGGTGTAAATTAACACATTTTCCACGTAAATCATAGAAATTTAATCTATCCAATACCCAAAAAAATCTTGAATAATGTGGTACAAATAAACTCATATACTATATAATTAGGAAGATAATACCAATGTTTTGTAGAATATACCACAGGTGATAAAACTGATTTTCTATATATGCTATTTCATTATTTGAGTATTATGAAGCATATTAAAAATGTTAAATTTGATGTAACTTTTGACTCTGATTAAGGTTCCTCACGTTTCGTAGAAAAGGGAGATTAAGGATGGGTTTTCAATAGTGATTTTGTTAAAATTTTCACAATCCTAATGAATATGTATTTTACCTCTAGGTTTGGTCGCTAATAATAACTGGGTGGCACAATACAAGTATAACTCCTTTATTTTACCCTTTGCAAGGTAATTATTCAATCATTTCAATACGAACGTAAATTTTTATTAAACGGTTTTTTATGTGGGAAGAATTGCGGCCGCATATCAAATAGAATGTCTGTATTAAGGTTTATTAAAAAGAAAACTATTTTCTATTTTGAGTAGTCAAGGTATTATTTGAATATTTAATTATTATGGTATCTTTACCTGTTTTTTACTCCAGATTCTTTCGGTTTCATCTTAGAAAACGTTTAACATCGGCTTTAATAATATTATTGAATTGGAAAGGTGTATCTAAATTTGAAGAGGGACCTGCAACGCCCACTAGGGTTAGTTTTTAATATTGATCGATGAACCTACCCTAGTTCAATGTTTTCTAAGTTTATTTAAAGTTGATAATTCTTTTTCAGTTGATTGTGAATTTTTTTTGGTTTTAGTTGCTGTGATTTATTTTAGATTGTAGATAAATGTAGTAATCTAGATTTGGTTAGTTGGGTTTCAACGATTAGGGTAGGTAATATAAGAAATGATAACAGTGGTATCCGGCTGCAAAGGGCTGAACAATTTCTGATAATTACTCAACTTCAAACGTACCGGATGTAAAAAGAATAAATCATTGAGGCTGAAGATCTATTTTAATTGTATCATTAATAAATGTTATTTCAATCAATATTAAGCTTTAAAACTTGCTTCGTCGAAAATTTGACCGTTGTTTACAATTAAAAGAATTACTCCACTATGTTATCGATACAGAAAATACATTACATTCGTATCAATATCTGTTTTGATTTTTCAGTACTAGATCATAGTTTATGATTATAGGTATATTACTATTACTCAGGTTGTTGAATTCATTTTCGACGTTCAACAGACTATGAATCCAATTACCCTTGATGAAGCCACTAAACCCCTTTATATCAGAGAGGAGAGTATTACCAGTTAAGGTTACATAGAGATGATTTGTAGAATTATGTTATATTGAAATTCGTATATTCACGAAAATATATTTTACACTTTTGAAAACGGTCTTCACGAAGTGGTGAATGTTATCAATATTACTGTAATATTTTTAATTGAAAACGTAACCGCCTCCCAAAATCACAAGAAAATTTATAGCGAAATCGTTACCTTTGCATGGCTACGGAGTTCCTTAACATCGAAGAAAACACTGATTATTGATTTTTCCAATTTATTTTTCAATCATAAGACTGGTGGAAGGGCTTTCATCATCAATTGAGGTTACGAGGTTTTTCTTTGGTAGCAGTTGAATTTTGTGGAAAACCCCTAAACTTGACGTAAAGTTGTCCTATAATTTTTAATAGGATCTATAATAAAGGCGTTTGCATCATTATTTTCCTTCCAAAGTCGCTATAGTTTTCTGATTCGAGCGATGCTTATGATAAAGATTGGTTTATTATTCACGATATTTATATAATGTACGATCAAATGTGTGGAATATATAAAAGATTTTGCGGTAATATTGCATGTTATTAAAAAGGAGCTACTTGTAACCCTTTTGTACTTTTTAGGGATCGTTTCAATCCGTTTCTTCATAGTAAAGTTGCTGATAACTAGGAAAACATTACTTACGCGGTTGGTAGCTACTTTAGGTTTTGTAAGATCGCGCCATTAAGATTGACGTTAGTTATAAATTACTGAATTTTGAACAATGTTAAACCATGATTAATTTTTCTACTAAATTAAATTATTTTCGCCGACAATATTTTTCTAGGAAACAATCAAAGCGAAATTATAAAAAAAAAATCAAAGTTTTTATTGAATTATTCAAATAAAGAATCATAATCTCGTGGTCGAAATGAATCAATAATTGAACGCTTTCAAAATCCATATAAATAAATAATCAATTATCTTCTCGTTACATGCACCGGGGTCAATTCAAATAATTAACATTTTCGTATTAGTATTCATAATCATCTACTAATCGAGTTAAAAATAATATTGTATTGCTAAAGGTGAAACCGAAATATTGAAACAATACATAAAGTTTAATTTATGTACAGCATATTAAGTATGGACTCCATTAATTAAAAGAATTAGAGATAAGGGTCAATGAAGGGGATTAAATTATAACATATTGAATTAAAAATCATGTGCTATTTATCACATATAAACGAAGTGGTTTATTTGTGATGATAAGGGTTTAAAACCATTTGTCGTTAATATTTTGAATCTTTCAGGTTAACTATTGAACGCTATAATATTTAGTGTTTGAATTTTTTCTTTATTAGGGATAATATTGATCGGTAAGAGCATAAAGTAGGTTAAAAAGTTTAAACTTATATAAGTCGAGGTATCTGTTTTACCAATATGATCAATATGAATTTTAATAAATTTCAAACTATTTATAGATTCAGACGTATGGTATTTACAGTCGATATTATATGAAATTCAAAGGTTTATATCGTTCTCAGCGTAGAAATTCTTATTTTATGTCACGATAATAATTAGGTTGAATATTAGCGTTATCATCGTCGTAAATAAAAACCATAGTTGGCTGAAAAAAACTTTATAAGTAGCATTTGAATATTATAAGGCGTATTGAAATTCGTTAACGCCTGTGATAACTATTTAGATCTATTAACGAAATATAACTTACTAACATGAATTTTACTACTGCTTTTTCATAAATTATCACTTTATCAAACATCGTATAATAAATACTCATTGATATTGCCCCTTTTTCTCAACTATGATCATTATTCAATGCACTAGAGCCTAATTTATGAAATATAAAATTTGGTAGAAGTTTTATTCTAAGTAGGTTTTTCATCTGTCGTAGATCTTGCAAAAAAATACAAAATTCTATGCAAAAAGTTAAAGAATAAAGTCTAATATATTTAATAATGTTTTTCCGAAATATACAAAAACCTAATCATTAAAGCTTTATCAATTGAGAGATGTAGATAATGGTCATTCTTTGTGTGAAATAAATCGTAAACTTTTCTATTATAGTTGAATTCATTACCCTCAACAATCTTCAATCCATATAATACTCCTACTAGATATTAATTGTTTAAATTAATTTAAGATACATTTTACGAAAGTCTTTCCAAAGACTATTAACATTATTCATTATTATTTATTAATTTAGGTGATAAGTATATATATCTGTAACGTATCTTGGTAGGTAAAATTGTATGATAAGACCTGTAATAAGTTTGCGTATATAGGTTTATTTTTGATAATAACGATTTAAATGGTTTTAGAGGTTTTACATAATCGAGTTTTGAAATTCTTACGTAGTTGCACTTTCACTACTATAACTTTATTCCTCGGCTAAACGTTTCATCATGATAACATTAATTCTTCATACCTTGTTAATGAAGTTTTCTTTGTGCATTTATCTTCTTCCAAACGAATATTCGGCATTTACATTCTCTGTAATTAAGCTACTCAAGATATTGACAAACTAAATATAGCTAAGATATAAGGACCGAATATCTAGGGTTAAGCGGTTAAGAACTTGATTTATCTAAGAATTAGGGACTAGATATTTAGAACATATAGAAGGATTTCTATTATATATAACAACGTCATCTTCATTAACTTAAGAAATTTGAGGGCATCTGAGTAGAAATATGTATTTGAAGAGTATAACTGTCAGATTACAATTTCTCATTAAAATAAAGATTTCTCATTTACAAAATTCCGTTTTTATCCTTGATTAGAATCCTTGATAAATTTTAACCTACGTAATTATAAATGAATTCAAAAAAAGTGTGAAAGTTTTGAAAAGTTTGAAAGTTATAACGAAAATCGTTCAAGTTCAAATCCAAAAAATATTACTTATCGTAATTTATTAAATGTTGTTCGGAAAAATTTCTATAGAAGTATTTGAAACAAAAATATTCATTATATTACTCGAAGAAAATCAATACAAATTCTTTAATCTCCCCTAGTTTAATATTATCGGCTGCAATGTTTATTATCCATGGTTTGTTTTCAACTCTTTATTAATTCTTGAAATTTATCAGGTCGTTGTGATTTGTCTCTTTTTTTACAATTTAACAATCGATTTACCTATAGGAATCAATCGGTTCATCATAATGGATTTATTGAACTTAAATTTAAGATTTTCCGGTGGTTTTTCTTCAAATGCTTGATTTTTCAAATGTTTTTGATAAAGATTGCTCGATAATCTGACGATACCGTCACTAATTTCAGAGTACCATAAAAACTTACATATTTCACAAGTTTTCCCTTCCTACCTTCGTAATGAACCAAAGATAAAGGAATTTCGTAAAAATATTTATTTTATCTTATGCAATTGTATGCTCCAATAAAAATTCACTCCTTATTATACTTAAATCATCTACGTTTTACTTTCCATTAAGCAATAATGAGCGATATTCAACATTTAAACGTTGCAATTTATATGGATTCAAATTGTGGTCAAATTAACAAATCGTATTATATTGATTAAGTCGTGGATATTACGTTTCAATTTAGGCTAGCCGCTAGCTAACTAATACCTGAGTTTGAATGGGCTGAAGCTCAGCCTATACCTCATGTTGAATTGGGGAACAATGTAATTAACTTACAAGCCACTGCAATCAACTATTGCAAAAATATATTATTATTATTATTATTATTATTATTATTATTATTATTATTATTATTATTATTATTATTATTATTATTATTATTATTATTATTATTATTATT
>JASMMZ010000002.1:37911452-37945560 GCA_038502455.1 Anisogramma anomala
TATTATTATTATTATTATTATTATTATTATTATTATTATTATTATTATTATTATTATTATTATTATTATTATTATTATTATTATTATTATTATTATATCTAAGGTATAATTGAAGAAAAAGGTGTAATGATATTCGTTTTGAGAAAAGGGGACTTCAAACTAATTAATTGAATTGTAGGCGTTTACCTTCTCTTGCTTCATCACGTTATAAGTCTTCCCAGTATATAATAAAATGTTACTTATATTACAGTTACTTCAAGGAATTCAGAAAGTAATCGCGGTTTTAATCTTAAATGAAGTGATGGTATATATACTAAAACGCTACATTAAGATATGAAACTATACAAGAACGAAATATTTAGGGTATATAAACACATTGTGATATGTGGCTAAGGGTCCGGAGGTGTCGGTGTCGATGTGAATGCACCCGCCTTTACGCTTGGTTACTACCACTCATTAGTATTGGATTCCTCCACGTAATTCTAAAATCTCCTGAACCCTTACGAGTGTAACAGGCGCATTTGATGCCCGTCCCTTCCTTGCTGATGCAAACCCTTTCGCTAGCTCCTACGAGGAGGGATCATATACAGCCTGTAAAGGGTTGTATCCTGTGGGGTAAGATGGGGAGGATAGGGGCTCAGGGGGGAGGAGCAGGGGAGGAGAAGAGAATGAAGGAAGAGGGAAGTTCAGCTCAGGTACGCTTGTCCTTCTTAGGGGCTAAAAGCCTTTCAATGTTAACGCGGGCCCGCTTACAGCGATGCGCGACTCGTAAAAATCTTCCCTTACATAAAGGTACCACTGCTTTCATTAATACAAAGACCCAACTAACGGGTATAGAACGCAAGAGTACTTACTAATTTTGGGGAAACTTTATAATTATACAGGGAAAGGTTTATGGTTAGGGGTTACATTAACAAGGGTTCCCCTTTTCTCTGTTTTACAGATGCGACACGCGGTCTTTTACGCGTGTTAAAATCCACTGACAACATAACATAACAATACTTCGGTATGCACGAGCATACGCAACCTGTACGCGTTTTACTACCGCCCCTCACACGAGCTGTTTTATTCTGCTTTTATGCTTTACGAGGCCCTTTTTCTTAAGGGCGCATATTGTTGCATCTCTGGCGCAATTAAGCGCCGGGCGGCAACTGAGAAGACCGCATCTTACAGTCCGACCAAGGCCATAGTTTACACGCCTACAGGTCTCTAAACTGTGGGGCACCCTAAGATCTTAATCGAAGGGATGGCACGGGGTTCCAGAGGCCTGTACAGGCCTCGGCGAATACGAGTTACAATCACTCCCGCCGGTATCTACAGGATTATTTCGTAACAGCTAGTGCAATACTTTTGTATATTTTACTGCCTAGGAACAGTAAAATGCTATATATATATATATATATATATATATATATATATAAACACATTTCCCTTTAAAATACCCATTAATAGTTAAACTTTCATAACAAATACACTTATTACAAATAAATCATTCATTGCGGGTTAAAGCACCAATGTTAATATATGTAGATTTGTTGATAAGAGAGGAGAAAATAAATATTACTATGCGTCATGTGGAGATCTATAGTAGTATAGCAGGGGGTTATTTAGCAAAGGTTATACCCGTGATAATATTCTGATTCAAAAGCGTATTTAGCACAAAAACAATATGGAAACAGGTCACAACCTTGAAACCCGCTTTTAATACACGTATATTAACAATTTATCAAATATAATACTCAATCCCAAAGAGTGAAAATCTGGAATATTCGAAACGTAGGTATAATAGTGGACCCTATAAACTATTACATAGCAAATAATATAAATCCAATAAATCAAATGATATAAATATTCCACCAGTTCGAAGTTTTACACATAATATTATATTCTTACGCGTTTTGAAATATAACTCTGACCTATTTTCATGTAGAACAAATTGCAAACTTAATATTTATACTAAACATATTACTTTGATATAATCAAGTGTAGCACATAATACTTTAGAAGCATATATATAGTTTCTTAAATGAATTTAATTCATACAATACTACATTTTGTGACAATTTAAACTTATTAGATTTTAGAACCCAGTTAATAATTGGTTTCATATAGGTTTCAGTCAAGTCTTTGGTTGTTACGATTTTATTATGGATATTGATCATGAAACCAACGGGTTGATATTATTGAAATAAGTCGAATATAACGATGAAAAGGTATCTTCGCGGATCCTTAAATGAAAACAATTTATCAAATGAAAGCTTAACTATACTATTTCATCAAGCAATGGAAAATAATTTCATTATCAGCGTTTCAAAATGTTTTGAGATTCCCATTATTCACCATTTTTAAGGGGGTCATTCTAGCGCTACTACACTTTACCGCAGATACATTCAATTTGAATTTGTTAATAGCTTATCAATCATATTGGCACGAGATAAAAATAATTGTTTGAATAAAATATATAAGACTAAAGGAATCTTTTTGACTTTGTAGTTATCTATTACGTATAAATAAAACTAAACATATATGTATATAGTCCTTAGTATAATAATACCCCCAGTTTAAAACCCGTATTTTTAAAAACTGGATAAACCCCCCTTATAATAACCTGAATATGATATGTCTTTCTGTATACGTTAGTTTCTGTTATAGTTCTTGAAGGCTAACTAAAGACTTGCCGATAGACTTTCGAGGTTAACCTGCTTTATTTTTTTCTTAGTAAATTTTTCATGAGAAGTGGGCCGGTATTATTTCGTTACGTTGCCCCTCCTTTTCTACCTCTGCGCCTATTATCTCACATATATTCCTCTCAAATTTAAATAAGACGATTCAGCCTCTTATTATTGTTTACATATATCTTAGCATAATCAAGTTTTATAGACGAATTAATGTTTCAAAGTTAATTAAATTTCAACCGATCAAAATAGCCTATTCTATACTTTAATTAGTATTGAAAATTCATTCCTTTTTACTTAAATAAATTTAACGAATTCGTAATTTGTATTTGTTGAAGAGGTACAAAAACATATTTATTAGTAACTTTTTATAGGAAAGCAAGGAAATTTTACTGCAATGAGTATTATTCTCCGACTATTATAAGACAGAAGGCACTCCTGGTATAATTAATATAACGATTCTTTACGTAAGTAAAGGCGGAAGTTGTGAAAAGAATACCAGGTGTTTTTGGTTCTTCGGAAAAAAAATACGGAGAAATAGAGGAATACTTTCACAAAAGTTAACGTAAGTGAGCATAGTACAATTTAAAACTATGAAATTTGAAAACGTAACTTAGGTATAGAACCACGACACTATAAACACAGCAAAAATATACCTAATACCGATAAAATCTTCATCTTATGAAATAAATAAGTAGAATAGCTTCAACGTTAAGCTTTAAAAACAATACAAATCTTATCCATTTATCGTCGAATTGACGAGTAATTACGGGGTTTACAAATTGCAAAAATTTATATGCGTACGCATGCTACGTCAATCCAAAAAGACATTGAACATTATAATATATTATAGTTTAAGAAGTATTTATAATTGTGTAATATCACTATTGGAACCTTTTTCCATATTATCAACGTTCCATAATTGATTTTATGCCAATTTATCAGATTTAATATAATTGTTTGTAGAAGTTGAACGTATAAACGCGGGTAAAACCCGTATGAAGCAATAATAAAGAATATTTGAATGGGCGTATAGATAGATTTATTAAAAGAAATATTTTCCAAAAATGACTATTTCATTCAGCCCAATGAAATATAAGTATCAATAGTAAGTAAATATTACATGATAATAAATTTAATATATTTGATTAAACAATTGATCTTAAAATAATATATCAAAAAGTATTCAAATGTCACTTTTAAATGATTAGTAGGTATTTTCAAAAATGAAATAAAATAAAATCCTTCATTTGAAAATTATACCAAATGAATACCCGTATAAACAAAAACCTTAACATCTGAAACAAGACCTAATTCATGTACTATAAATCTTACGAATAAAATAAAATAACGTATTTGACTAAAATGAGGAACCACGTGAGCGACATATTCAACAACCCTAATAATCATATAGAGGTAAAGTAGTAATATGAGTCATAAAAAGATCAAGTTGAAATTGAAAAAATACGGGTAAAGGTTAAAGAATATTCAAGGAAATAAAACCAGTAATTTTCATAGAAAAAACAAAACTAATGAACTATAGTATATTTTCAGACGTTGTATGTGATCTAATGGAATCAATAATGAGATTGTATCGAATTCCTAATTTTGATACCAACGGATGACGAAATAAAATCCTATAATAATTCCAATATACGATTGACGTAGGAGAAAATCATTATCAAATATAAAATAATTAGTAAGTTGTAAATATTATAATGAGTGAATTTATAATCTTTCCATTCGACGCTAAATTCCCCTCGAACATCTAAAGACTAATTATAGACAATATCACGCTGTAAAACAGCTATTATTGTACAGGGAAAATCAGTATCACAATAAAAACCGTTAATAGTACCATTAATAAACTGATCTTCCGCAGATAAAATTACTTTCATAAGAGTAAAGTAAATATCTTCAACTATATTACCATTATAAGCCTCAAAAAAGAAATACCTTATGCCTTTTAAACTTAATACAAACGTTATGAGAATCAACTATTTACAAACTGGTCACCTAGCATTCGATTTTGATCATCGTATTCAACGGCAATTTTATTGACATAGTAAATAACTAAAAACTAGAATCGGATAACAACTTCAACTACTGAATTTAATATAAACTTGAGACATACATCATTATCAAATATTGAATAAAACTTGTGAGAATTTTTAAACCCCCAAGGAAAATTTTCAATCTAGTGCGTTTTTCCCTGAAACGTTTAATAATAAATAATAATGTCATATCTTAAATTTGAAAATCATACTCCGATACGATTCTTCTTTGGTAAAACAAATACATAATGCAATAGAAAACGTTACTATTGTCTTGAAGATGAAGACTACCACCAATCGTTCAATTTCAAAGGTTGTATTAAAAACATATTCTTGGACTATAATCAAATACAACAAAAAAACAAATTGAACGTAATAGGCGAAATTAAAGCCATTAAATATGCATATATAGTTTTTATATGATACTCAAAATGTTTGCACTTCAAAGAGTAACGAGAAAACCATAAATTTGGAATAGATTTTAATAAACCATTTGTACAAATTGAAAAATCACCAAACTGTTTGTATCCTTTGTAATGTTAACTGTATATCTGAATTTAATTTTTTTTTGATGTTTTCAAAATATCTTTCATTACCTCTAGAACCATGAACCAATCAAAAATGTTTAGCTTTCATCACCTCAAACTAGAATTGATTGATATTGATTTTGCAAAAATGTTGTGAAAACTTCAAATCATCAGACCACGTATTTGTGGTATTTTTAACTAACGCCGAGTGAATTAACGCGTTGTTTTGTAGAAAGAATCGAAGTAACATTGAAAAAACTGTATTCATCATCCTTTATAAGATATTATGAAGGTATAAATGAGGTATAAAAATCGAAACATATCATTAATAACTTGAAACCAACCTAAAATCAATGAATCATTTTTATACATTTTACTACTCTATATAAAGATTGTCAAAATAATACAAAATATTATGCTTAGTATAAATCAAGTAATCAAAAAGTTCATATAATATTTTACAAATTCAGGGCATTTTATCTCCATTTTAAGACATCATTATTGAAATCTCAATACTCTTCATAAATACTTATTCCCTATTGGATTAAAATATTAACAATAATAAAACATCTTATTAAACACATAACTCTTCAGAATCAGCTATCTAAAAGTTATCTTGTATTCATTTGTATACAATCATTGGGTCTCTGTGATTCAAAGAGCGAGTTTAAAAATAAAATGTTACAGCCTGAATTAAGATTAATTTTGAAATTCGTAAATTAATTGGGAATATAACATCTTCAATTTTAGGTCTAAAAACATACAATTCAATACCTTTGTAAATCAAGTATGGTTTATATAAAATAGTTTTCAGATAGTAAGGATTTACCCTTTATAACCTCTTGATTTCGATTTTAATATTACAGTAAAAGTGAAATATTTTGTAGTTTTAGTATAGGTATTTGAGAAAAAGTAATAATAAGTTATTAGTAACAAGTAAAAACAGGTTATTTGTAAACGTATAAGTTGGTACTTCATGGAATAAAACTAACATTAAATTTCAATGATTAAATTAGGGTTATATTTTGAACCTAGGGAAAATAGTAAAAAATGTTTTCATACCAATAAATAAACCCGAAAGACTAATAAATATAGGAAATATATAAGTTTTAGGCAATGTATTTTCGATTCGTTAAATAACATTTTTAAACAAGTAGTAAAAACTATAAACAATGGTCCAGCAAAACTAAAACAAATTTACTGTTGGAATAATAGTAATTGCAATGCAGTAGGTCAACTTTATTAATAGTAAAGTTTAATATACTAACTGCAAGTTGAGTGTATTGTTTTGTGGGTCTACTGTATTGACTGCAAGTCAAGTATAGTATGCGCCCACTTCACACTAGGGTACGGGCCAAGCAATTGGCCATACAAATTACTGCGCAGATCGGCTAGCGGTCTAACAAACCTAAAACAATACATCCACCACTTAACCACGCAATACTACTGTTACTTCAACTAATCGAATCGAAAACGTTGCAACATCTAAAACATTACCAATACTGATCAGTGATTATTAGGTTAAACACTAATAAGCAAAGTAAAAAAAGAAGTCACTTTCCGGTTACGCTTTATAAAGAACCAAGATAGAGGAATGATTTTTATGAAATGCCTTTACTACTGCAACGGTTTTCACTGCAGCAAGTATAAAAGACTTTTAGACTGCGTTAGTTTTTACGGAAACTTAAAGATAGCGACGGTATAGCTATTGAAAACACTAATAAATCTTTACTAAATCCTTCTTAAGAAGCGTTAAAATTAACCATTTCAAGTCTCAAATCGACAAGTTGGCAAACGGATAAGTTATTACTACTACGGGTGCTACCATTAAGAAAACAACCAAGTCTTACGGCTTACAATTTTCAACCTTCGACCTCTAATAACAATAATGAACGATTTCCAACCTTACCCTCAACACCAAAAATATTTACCTTTACTTTTTTTTCCTCTACGCCAATTCAATCGTTAAAATTACTGCGTTAAATGAAAACATCAAATCACGCCAAAAAAAAAAAAGCCACGTTACGCGATTCAACGCTAAGTTGCCAAGTTCCTATAAGATTTTACGCCAAAACACCAAGTCCCTACGTTTTTAAACCACTAAGTCCCTCGATAACTATGTCTTACATAAGCTAGAACCTTAAAATAATGCCTAGTTAAAAATGAAGAAAGGTAGTAAGAGCCCTAGAAACTATTTTTGCCGAGTATTATACTAAGAAACTCCAAATTGAAAATATTGAGGAGATTTTAATTAAGGTTTATTTAATCAATTACGTTAACTAATACATCCTCTATGTAGACCTCAGCCAAGATTACAACCGTGGCACTCGCGCCTTTCAAAACATTCGTAAATTATTTAACCACTAAAAACTTCATATATAAAAGATAATCTAACGTACGGTTAAGACTAAGCTAAAGAAAAAAGTTACTTGCTATGGCATTTACATATCAGACAAAATCCTATTAAAATTGACCAAAATCTTCTTTAAACAAGAAAAACTAAAAATAAACTTTTAAAATCATAATCATTAAAACCCTTAAGGGAAAAAAGGATTTAAAGACTCTTACTTCCCTTATATAAGCTTAAAAAGACCTCCCCTCAACCCTCAATTAAGTTAAGCCTTTTTATTTATTAATGATGAAAAACCTGTTAATCTATTCAGCAGCTTGAAACCTTTACATAACAGCGCAAAATAAGCTTTTAACGGCGGCAAAACTCGTAAAAAAACGGCCGTTAACGCGGTAAAAGGTATTGACATCGGCGTTATACGGTAAATTGAATAAGATTGTCAAATTCCCTAAAACTCCTTTTACAGTCAAGTCTCTATTATCCCCTAACCCTTGATTTAAAATCGTCAAGTTATTTAAGGCGAAGCTTCCAATAGCAAGTACGCTTATATACGCGAGTCTAACATAGGTCCTACCATAGGCTTTTATCCCTCAGGCTAGGCGACAGGTAATTACTCTTAACACTACGACTCGAAGGCTTTAAGGCTTAAATTGTGAAGAAATACCAACGAAAACTGGGACGATAATTGCGACTTTTCTTTCAAACGTATTAAGATGGTTAATATCAATTACAAACTTTTTGCGGATTTCGAAAAGAGTTGTAATAACGTAAAAAAGTGTAAATAAAAGCCCTATAACCTTTTTAACATGAAGATAATACCATTTTTAAACATTTATAAGTAGATAGAGATCTTTTTTGGGGTTTCAATTACTATTTTCTAAAATGCTTATAAGGAAAGCCGAAAACGATTACCTAACCTCCCCAACACAAGCAATAACCTTTTATAAAATCTACGATAATATAAAAAGTTACTTGAAATACGATATTCACCTTGCGTAGCATTATACGAATTAAGCTATTATTAGATGGATAACGATAATGGCAAAAAAAAAATGAAATACTGATGGATATGTTAAATTAAATATTATATAAACTTATATTATGTTAACAAGTAATGGGGAAGGCCTACGTTGGCGAAGCCACGCTCCGCGAGTAGTTAAGGATAGTAATTACGGGCGTTAATGAGTTTGAATACACCTGATAACGCCCAGATACCACCTGTAAAATCTTTTTCAGCTAGTTAAGGTCTTTATTTGAAACCATAATAGCATGAATGCCAAAATAGCTTAGTATATACCCATAAGTTAATAACTTTCGCGATGTAGATAAAGAATACCGCGTCATAATATGTTACATTAATAGTGAGTATGGGCAGCACTATCATTTAAAACCTGGTTTAATAGCCTCAGATTGAAAGTTATAACTACACTAACTTTATCAAAGGCATAATTTAAGCGGCCTTAATAACCTTAAAAACTATCGTCGTAATACTAGTAAAAGATATTGGATTTGAGGCAAGTCCAGTTATTGGTTAACTCATTAACCTCCAGCAGAGCGTAATAACAAACAGGTAATATATTACATTTGAAACCCAAACGTTTTTGCGTAATACTATTTTGATTATATCGTAGACTTCGAAAGTAAAAAACCCGTTGACGGCGATAATACCCTTAAACAAATTGAGTAGAATAAAATTACTGTTTTTAGCTCAGCTTAATAATTATCCGTCTATGCTTTCATATATTGTTTAAGTGGCGAAAACCTTTATCTTTACCTTAATTAAGCCCTTGACCCCCTACATACCTTTAACCTTCGCGATTATGATGTGGATTACATATTTCAAGATATTGTATCAGATACAGAGGTAGTAAGGTACTTAATATGTAGCTATTCGTAATACATAATGTTACGGAGAGAAAGCATTACTACTACCGAAATCAATCGTTAAGATACTAGTAAGGTCAAAATTAGCTTTAGTTTAGGCAAGTAACTATCGTTATTAGATACAACGGTAATTTAAACTGTTGTTGGGCCGATTACGTTCCATATTATCAAATTACCTATTCGTTTCATCCTCTTTCTGGAAAAAATGAAAGCTCTTGGTGTTAACGTTAACGTTAACGCCTATAAGCTGGTTAAAAACGGTTAAAGGTTTTCTCTTACCTCTAAGTCGAGGTATTTGTAATTTAATATTTAGGTTTTGGAGGTAATGGTACTCAACTTGACAGAGTTAGAGATAGATTAACTATATAGGCGCTTTGATTACCCTACTGTTAACAGGTCATATAAAGGCTTCAAGTTCGTGGGGTACTAAAATGTAAAATATTTTGCTTTAAAAGCTATTAAAAAGCTTTGTTATCACTATTGAATTTATACATAATCTTTCCGAAGATTTAAGTTTACATTGAAAGACGACAATGACTTTAATTACAAAGATTTTATCAATATATCTTACTTAGATAATAAGCCTATTTTTACGATATTGATTTCGCAACCTTTTTTTTTTTCGAAGTTAAGTTTATAAAGTCCTTATCGTCAAAGGATACGTAGGAAACCTAAGTTTCGAATTATATAGGTTAAGCCGTATATTTGTGCTATTAACAATGAAGACCTCTAAGCTAAGCGACCAAGTTAATACGACCCTTCTCCACTTGTTATCAATAAGCTATTAAAACGCCGCCGGCGCAGAAAAATAATAGGGTGGAGGAACTCTAAAAATGAGGAATATACACTGGATCATATTTATAAAATTACCTAGATAAAAAGGAGAGAAAAGAATGACAAAAACTTAATATTAAACTTCCAAATATAAACATAATTAAAATTTTCGGAAACCCCTTTTAAAAAGCGATAAGGTTGAAATTAACGGCCTTTTAATTCTAAAATTTATACAATTCGTACCTAAAACCGACTTCAACTTTTAAGACCTAAATTCTATGATCTTTAGGTCGAGGATCATATACGAGGTTAAGGGTAAAACCACGGAGCGGTTATACAAAAAGTTACGCCTAATTTTTTAGGGATATGGTGATAAAAATGAAAATTGGATTCTTACGTAGTCAATAACGATTCAAAGAATTAGTTAACGTTTGGTAGTCGCTTTCACAGTAGGTTAACTAGCTAAGATTAAAGGTAAGTTCATACTTTATAGCCGAGATACAACGTAAATATATACGTAATTAGATACCAATTTATATCGGATCGTCTTGCTTAAGTTACCATAGGAACTACGTACCACTTACTCTTTAAAGACGGTAATAGAGTGTATTAAGCCATTATATGGATTAGTTAAAACAGGCGTTTATTTATTTTTAACCTATGAATAGTACTTCGAATTAAGATTATGTATAAAGTCCTTAATATACAACCTGTATTTACTGGTATCATAATAGAAGGATTTCGGCTAAGTGGGTATATAAATTGACGATACCTCTTTCGTCGTAATCACTAATTTTATAGTATCGGAATAACAGGCTATTAAGAACTTTAAGTTTGAAAATTATAAACCGGTTACAACATTGACAAAAGGTAACCAATTTAAATTTAACGTATAGTTAATCCGTATATTTCATGTTGATATTGGTTTAAGTTATCTTTAAAAATTTTTGGGTGCAAATTTAGCTATAATTATTAAACTAACGTGATCAAAGCTTAACGGTACTTGAAACAACGCGCCCGTAGCAACTATATTGCCACCTTATACCAACCGAAAGCTTTTACAACCTATCGATTGTGGTATAAGCATAAAACTTAACGAATGAAATATTTAACTGGTTAGATAAAAGGTTTAAATAACAAATACGGAATTTGACCCGAAAGATTAATATGGTTCTAATTAATTTTTTGAGGGCTAACTTAATAATTTTTACAAACGGTTCCTTTATAAATAACACTAACTTATGTTTATAAATCAGCGTTTCTATGAACTTTGCTAACGAATCTAGGAGGAAAGACTAATTTAATATTACCATTGACTTAATCCACTAAATCTCCATTAAATACAAAAGGATTATACGAAACGTACTAGCTTTAAAGGTTTACAATATAATATTTAACTTTAATATAGATATAGTATTATGGAAAACCCTTAACTTCATTACCAAATAGCTAAAAATTTCTTTTATTCCGGTAATGATTTATACCAACTCGAGGAGCCTATTTAAATTCCCTTTAAAGCTCGGAATTACCAGTCAAAAACTCTTGATAATTAATGTAATAACACTTCATGAAGCCTACGAAGGCAGGGAAATCGAGTAGTTCTAATAAATCGATTAAAAAGACAATTCTACTAGCTCTATGACTAAAGTATCGCTAAATAAAGCCTTTTAGATGTTTGAAAATAGTAATAGGCTAACTATACGTGTCGAGAGTTATATTAATAAGCTACTTGGCGAAGTTAAGTTACATATCAACCAATAATAATGTAATAGCAAACCGAACGACTGTAAGGTGAATAAAAATGGTAAATTCTTCAGTTGACACGGTTAAGTTCAAGGTTTGTATAAGATCATAGCAGAAAACTTGTTTATAGAGATATATGAAGTCGAAATTAAGGGCCGTAGGGTAATCAAAGGTAAATAAGGACAATTTAGTTGCGAAAGTTTACGGAAAGTAATAGAGGTCCAGCCAATGAAAGAGAATATAATTTAATGATAACCGGAAAATATTGTTTGACTATAATAGCATACGCGTACAAAATAAAAAGCCGCTAGTGTTGTAATAATAGTAATTACAATATAGTGGGATAACTTTACTGATAGTAAAGTTGACTATATTAACTACAAGTTAAGTGTATTGTTTTGTTGGTTAACTGTATTGACTGAAAGTCAAGTACAGTTTACCCCCACTTTACAATAAGGTACAGGTCAATCAATTAGCTATATAAATTACTACGTAGACCAGTTAGTGGTCTACTAAACCTAGAACAATAAATCCACCACTTAACTACGTGTTACTATTTTTACTTCGACCAATCAAATCGACAACGTTTCAAAGTTTAACGCTCTACCAACATTTACCGAAAATAGAATTTTTTAAAAAGTGGTTCACATTAAGAAAAATGAACGATAAAATGTAGAATTATATTAAATTTCCAAATCAAGTAACAGTAGAGTTTCAACCATCGCGAAAAACACCATGACTTGGTAAAAGAGATAATTTAAGAATGGAAAAAATACGTTTTAGTTATGTTTTCTGTAAAATATTGAAGAAAGGAAAACGTAGATTCAGTAATAATATCAGAACCATTACCGTTAATTTCATAGAATAATTATGTAGCAACGTGAATTAAGCACTAAACAAATGGGAAAGATCTAATTCAGCAAATTCTTAAACCATATGGTTTCAATTGATTGAAACTATAATGATTATTAGTTGGATATACGTGACTAAAAGGAATATTTAGTAAGTAATGGTTTAATATTAATCTCCCGTTCGCGAAACGATTCTTTCCACGTAATAAAGATCTAAATCCAAACCATTGTTGGGGTAACAGATCGAAAAACGCTAAACTCGAAGATGTTTAAATTTTAGGGTCATCTTTAGCCGGTGATAATAAAAATGGTAACATTGATAAATACTTCATTATCGATAGTAAAGCCATAATACGGAATCAAAACGTTCATTAAACATAATTAATCATGATGAAGGCTTCGGTTACATGGGATGATAATTACAGATCAAGTATAAAACTATTATTCAAGCTATTTTCGTGTAGTAAACCAACTAAAATTAGTCAATGAAAACGTTGGAGTAGACGCGGTTATCGTTTCAATTATTAACAACTTTACTACTATTACAACTACTGAAAAAGAAATAAAATTTAGTATTTTTAAATATAGCAAGACTGTAAGTATGAATAAAGTTACTGGGATGAATCAAAAGAGTATTTTAAATTTTCAAAACTTTGTGATTAACGAAGTAACGAAAATTGAAGTTAAAATATACTAAATGGATAAAGTTAAAGAAAAACCAATACTACTATGATGAGTCTAGAAAATAATTGACAGGTTGAAAGGTATGATTGTACCAATTACTATTACTATACTTGATGTAAAAACTATCGACATATTTTTTGAACTTCAGATTATCGGAAACAGATTGTTAAATTTTGATTGAAACCTAATAATTGTTTAAAACCAAACTCTAATATATTGTGAAGAACTTATTGAAATCAATATTCAATATCTTATACTTTATAATATTGAGTAATTGAATGGTGGTTTTATTGTAATGAACAAGTATAATCAAACCTTACAATTAATGAGGCCGAAAGTGAAATTCTTCGTATATAAATTATTCATCATATGGTTGAAAAATTTCGTAGTTTATTGTAAAATATTACTAAGTTATGAAAGTATAACAATTCTTTATAAATCTTCATTTTAATACAATAATAGGTTTTTAATAATTCATGATAAAATAGAAATATTCTCGGTACATTGTTTAGATCTTACTATTCAACTGGTTGATAATAAAAAGAAACTCTAGAAAGTCGGTACTTAAACCGAGAAATTGGGGGGTGAAAGGGGTAAAGCAAGTTACAGTTAAAAAGCTAGCAACGTTTCAACTAATACTAAAAATTGAAAAAGTTGCGTTTAATTATATATTTTTCTTTTCCATTAAACTTAATAGGTTTAAGGTTATATAACGAGAAACCGGGTTACTATAGTTTTTGAGATACTCTCCAAACTTTATGAAACAAACATTAAATTTGTAGAAAACAACCTCAAAATCGAGAAGAACAAAAATTATACAACGAATAATAGTTTGAAGAAGAAAAATAAAATATGACGCGAAAGTGTTATTTTTAAAAAGGAAAATTAAGGTTTTGAAATGGTATCTAACTAGAAACATTGAAACTCTTAAACAATATTAAGATTATAGACGCATACAATATTAATGAATGTGGCGGCGTAAACTCTAGGAAAAAGAAGTTTTGAAACCATTTAAACGAATTTATTAGATATATTGAGAGAACATTTTATTATGGAACAAATTCAAAGTTAACAAACTAATCAAGGACGAAGGGAATATATTAAATGAAGGAAATTGACGTAATTGAAATGATTTTGGACTATTAAGCATTAGAAATAAGTATGGTAGGTAACTTAAGGTGTAAACTAATAAGGTTTAAGGGGAGATTTGGAGTCTTTCATATGAAACCAATCCAATAAACTGGATCGGCGAAATTAAAGTACAACTGAAGCAGAAAAGAGGAAACACCTACTGATTAAATATAAAAAACATGATTGAAGGCTGATTTTAAAACACATCCAAATATTTCAAGCTAAAAAGATGAAGTTGATGTATATGTATTTGTATATAAAGAAGGGAAAAGTGAAAATTAATTAGTGTATTAGAGAGGATTATACTAGTTGAATAGTAAGCCAATTAATAAGAATAAAGCCTATAACACTTTCTATCCCACAATTTTCTCTTTTACTGCTATCAAACAACAATAAACTTTACTCAAACACATTAATAACACGTAACTATTTATTTTAACGAGTAGAAAATATCATGTAACTTTTTGTTTTTATAGGTTCAAATAGCATATAACTACTTTTTAACAGGTAGCTAGTAGTATAAAACTATTTATTTTTATGAATAATAGTGGTAGTGTATATAGTGACCCTTTCAGTTCATCAACTCGTTTTTTTCCTATAACAAGTTTGTCTTTAACCCCTATTACTTAACTCAACTATATTTAAATTAAGTAGAAAAATATATCAATTTGTTTCATCAGATGTCAATATCATATAAAAGTTTGTTTTTATCGGTGTCAATAGTATATAACTATTTGAATACTGTATCAATTAAAATGTAAAGCGAAAAGATATGGCTTCTAGTTAAATAAAACTCAAATTCTTATATACGATAAAAGCTAAAAGTATTGAACTTCATATGTATTGTTAATATTCATATACGGGCTGTTAATAAAGGTTTTCATTCATTTCATATAATCATTTTATTAAGATATCTATAATCTTGGGCAACGCATATATTAAGTTTTAATTTTAAAATACGTATTGAATTATGAAGTATACCTGAAAGTCGACAAAAAAACCTCCAATACAATTCAAATTAAGTTGTTGAAAAAAATTTAAAATTGTGTGCCATTTCAATATCGATTTCAAAAAAAAAAAAAAAAAAAAAAAAAAAGGAAGAAGAATATTCATAATGGTGTAATAATCTAATTTTCAAGTTTTTGAAACTATACAAATTCAATTTGGATTTTGAGAGGAACAAAATTGAACTAGATCTAATTTCCAAGTAAGATATTGAAATGTAAGGATTAATAATGGAATAATGGTTTTTTCCCACCGTTTTTAATGATATAAAGGCAATTCATATTGTTGGAAGACTTTAAGAAAATAATTTAATTAAAGCATGAACCAAATACTCGTTTACATATATTTTTGATAGCTTAAACATACCGTTTTGATGATGATCATTGTTTTTGTAAAGAATGATACTAAAGTATAAATCGTTTGAAAATATAATAATCCCTTAAAAATTATTATTGAATTATTTTACAGGGTATGTTACAAGGTTAACTGTTTCAAAACACATGATTTCCAAAATTCAAAAAGCTGGAAAATGAAATAATGGTTTTTGATGAAACATATTCAATTTTTATTAATTTATGAGAAAAAAACGTTATTTTCAATTCGTCAAACGTAAAGTAAGTTATAACGATGCAAATTGAATCCATATTGTTATTTCTTTAGACGATACAACGTATATAGATTCTAATTGCATTCAAAGGATAAATTGTAATTATATTAGTCAAATAATGGATCCAAATTTCTAAATTCAACAAACCATGAACCTTATTACACCACAACTTGAATAAGCCGAAACTTAGATCTTACCACATATTAAATTTAGTACAGTACAATTAACCCACAACTACTACAATAAACGGCTATTTTAATATTAACATCATTTCGTTTTGTAATACCAATACATTGTATAATATGAAAGATTGATAACAATAACAATTTATCTTTTTCGTCTTGTACTATTGATTTAAAGTATATATTTACAATATAGTCCAATAAAGTTAACAAATATATAAACATCTATCACCATTGATATTAATTTATATCTCCATCAACCCGATAGGTTTGAAACTTACTAGGAACCCTTCAATTATCCTAATATCTATATTCACGTGATCTGACCTTGCGAAATTGCCAATTTACGAAATCCTTAATTTGAAGGGCTAACTTATAACTATTCACAAACCTCTGGAAAGTTTTATTTAATTTATACTTTTTCATAACATCAGCTGAGTTTTTTTACCATCGATTCATATAAATTACTTGATGTCCCCACTTTCATAAAATTCCCAAAATGTTATAACCGCAACTATAAAACAACTTATATCAATTATTTCAAGTTTTAAAAAACATTGAGATAGTATTCGACAATTGGGACATATAATAATTTAAATCTATAATATGATTCAACATTTAGGAATGATATTAGAAGTTTTTCATATGTAAATACCTACATAAAAACCTGTCATTACTCAGTAAACTTCCAAAATGAATATTTTTCGAGTTACCCTCTTACATTAAATTAGTGAATAGTAAATAAAGTTTTAAGTAACCAAAACTTGTGCTTTTTACAATCTATTATTGCTAACGATTATTTTAAGTAATGCGATCTATAATGATATATTGGCATTGTTAATAAAACAGGATGTATCAAAGTCATTACCTTTCACATCAATATATTCACACAAATTCTATATCAATTACTCGATCCAAATTATACATTTCATAATTTCAATGTTTATTTCAACGATCGTAATATTTATCATTCTGGTTTCAAGTTTACCCTATTACCAATGAATTGACAAGCCGTTGAAGCTCAAATACGTATCCTTGGTCAAAATTTTGGTAAATTAATAATATTAGAACTTAGAATCCCTAATAATACGTTATTCTACTACAGGAAAACTGGTAAGTTCAATGATTGGTATATTATCAATTTATTCACGAATTATATCGAAACTTTCATGAACTGTTTACGAAATTAGCTACGAGTCATAAATTCAAATTTCCATATCTAATTTGTATTCAAAGTATTAATAGTACATTAGAAACCAAAAAAAAAACTCACTTCAAATAGTTTGTAAAATGGTTTAACGTGTTAAGTAACTGTATTTAATAGGTATTTATCGGGAAACTCCGCAGGAAATTTCAATGAACGATCTTTTACAAATCTAGAACATATTATAAATATATTTGTGGAATATTATTACAATCAAAAATAAATTTCCTGTAATATTAGCTACCAAACCCACCAGAAAAATCACCAGTCGATAATTGATTCCTTAAATCGTTGAGAAATGTGTGAATATTCAATTTCAACTTTTATTGTTATATAATTAAAAGATTAATGTGGATTTTTCGCACGGTTTATCCGCAGGTTTACTCTTAACCTCGTAGAATATCTTCAATTTCAAAATCGTTCCACCATCGTAATCAACATCAATTCTGTACATAAATTAAAGAACACTTTGTATAAAAACTATATTGGTTTGAACCTTATTACTCACCGTAGAAGTTTTACTTAAAGTCTTTATAATTTCTTTTGTATAAAGCTTAAAGGATAATTATTTATCATCATTTTCCTTCTGGTTGATTGAGGCTTTTATATACATCCATCTAGGCCGATATTCCTTTCATTGTTCTTTGTAATCATTCCTTTTGAATAATAATTTAGAACGTCTTCACTTTATCAATCTTTCAATAATCGATAAACGTAAGTTATCCTAGCTGATTCGTTCGACTTCAGAATTCTAATTAATAAGCATTTTCAATACATTTCTGTTTATATTATAGGTATGGTAATAAAAACATTAACAATTTCAATTATTACTTTTTGTTGGTAGGCCTGCCTATTGATATAGACCTATCATTGCAACGTAATTGATTCGAATCACTGTAGTCAAAGTAATTGGTGTTGGATTAAAGTTGGTTGTAAAGTCTGAGTTGTAAGTTCTCCGTTCGACAGACTGCTAGCCGGTCTGCACGCTAATTTGTATGGTCAAATGCTTTAGCCTGTACCCCACTTTGAAGTGGGCACCTACTGCACTATACTTGCAGTGTAGTCCCACAAACTACATTCAATTTGCAGTCAGTACAATCAACTAAACTAACAGTTTAATTGACCTGACTTTACTGTATTTGACTACTATTCCAACACTAGCGGCTTTTTATTTTTATGTCTATATACCAATGTAGCTTACCATCAATTAGTAGCAACTCCTGAAATTCCTCCTCAATCCACAAACCAATAACCAAACAAACCCTTATCAATTCCGATTAATCTGTATTTAAATTGACATTAATAACGGCTTTTCGTAACCCTTTTATTCCACCCCTCCGAGGCTTTTATTCACCAATTCCCATGTATAGGTCTTTCGTCACAGACCTACAAATATTACCTATTCCACTACTTTCGTACATTTTGCTAATAATTTAATCTACTAACATTGTCATTAATACTCTTTCCGCTATTGACATCAATATTAATGCTCTGGCAGTCTTAAAGTTTGCCAGAGTAACTCTGTTCCTCCATGTTATGTGCCAAACGGTCTACGTAGTCCTCGATTCGTATAGTTAGCATATTGCTATCTACAAACCTTTCTCAGGCGCTATTAGGCGTAGCCTTAATTATAAAGTAAACGCGGTTATTTTTGCCGTTAATTCACCGTAACTTTACTATTTCTAGGGCTTCATATACTCTTTTAAGAGTTATTACATTTATTATTAGACGTTTTTCACTAGTTGTGCCTAGCTTTAATAGGCATTGGTAAAGGCTCCGGAAGTCAATATACACTACTACAAGTATCCGAGGCAATCTGAGATATTTTGTAACAATCTCTAGTATGCCGTTAATCACTATACCAATATTAAAACTTGTTATTATACCGTAAACTTCTAAAGCCAATACGCTTTATATTACACGTTTATACTTAACAGATATCCAGTATATAAGGTTTCCAGTTATTTTAAACTGCTCTTTACATCTTTCTTCGTTAACGATTATTATTAGGAAGCCAACTTACGATGTAAAGTTTGTATTATTACCAAATAAACCGTTAGTAAAGGTTATTAGCTTCGACTTCGTTAAATCTACCGAAACTATATTAATTCCTTTTTCAAATAGTCTAATTACCACCAAATCCTTTCATTTTACTTGTTAAAGTCTTTATGCTATAAATGGTATATTTATACGGTAATGAAAAGGTCGTGGGATACCTCTTATTGATATAACGTAGTAATGTAGGCCATATAAGCCTTTTACTCTAAATATATTTATAATATTATTTCATGAGTCTTATCGATGGTTGTCAGGCTTATAACCTACCCTTTTTAACGTAGGTTAATATAGGTGCCGTTTTGAGTCTTAACACTATAAATATGAATTACCGATTTATTAAAGTTAAGTTATATACCTTCACCCTATGCTTCGATTTGCTTACACTTCCAAAGGCCTAACTTTTCGATAAGACTCTATTTCGCTGCTATAAACCTAATATCTCTGAGGAAAAGGATATCGTTAATTTATATACCTACAATTCCGAAATCTTTACCCTCTGTAATTAATAGGTATGGGTTAAACGTTAAAGTCTTTATACTTAACTCATTTCTAAAATACGCCTGCTAAGTTAAAAACTAATAAATAACTACTTAGGTCAATATTCAAAAAGGCTTAATAGAACGCACTACTGTACCAGCCGGAAACTTATCCCTTATTTTTTTTAGCAGTTTTAATATCATAATTTATTAGAGGATAGATAACTGACTTTATATAAGTTTACAATATATTTTGGCTATTCAGTATAGACTAACCTTTCGTACCATCAATTAAACTAACAGCAATATAAACGATTAAACACTATCTAATCTTTTGAATCATATATAATTAAATAAGGATTTAGTCTTTACCTTTATTACTATATCCTTAAACGATTCAACGTAATTTTTCGTACAACTAATCCTTAATTTTATTTTTAATCTCGTAAACCATCCTTAACTTAAAAATAATTACTTTTTAGCTTTTAAATTATTTTAACGGTACAAATTATATAACCCCCAATGAAAAAGGGCCGTTGATCTCCGTTTGATTGCTTTCTTTAAATAGTTTATACGGTATATTAATAATGCCTTCGACGCGCAACTTAAGTGCAAGTTCTCCGTTATACTTTTCCTTTCAAAATACTCAAAATAATTACGCCGTTTTATATACCCTATCAAGTCTATAGTCCCAGTCTCTATCCTTCTCTTCAATATATATGCTCCTCTTAGATAATCTTTCACGCCACCGACATTTCATTAGCTTATTAACGATCGACTCAGGAGAATTTTGTCAACTAATCCGTTAGATTCGAAGATTATCGACGTTAGGATTTTCATCGGACTTAAGGGATCTTTTATACAGATTAACCTGTATAATTCGGAAAGTAATTAAGCTGTTAACAGTTTTAACCACTTTATTTTAGTTAGTAATACTTAAGGTTTTATACGGCCTATCTCATTTACCTGGTTCTTACTACGTAAAAACTTCACTTTAAAGGAGAAGGGATAATATATTTATTATTAACGGTCCGTTCATAGTATTAAAGGCATCGTTAACCTAGCAGAGTGCCGATTCCTTCCTTAGTTTTTTTTCAAGCTTTATTATATATTACAATACACCTTTAGGCATTTAACGATAGTACTAACTTAGTTATTATACATAGGTAGGCCCTCAATACTAGCAAAGTGTGTATAAGGCTATTAAGGCTAATAATATCGTTCAAGCATTTTACTGCTATCGAAAACCGTGCTTTTTGATTTGTAAAGATTTCGATTTGCAGTATAAAGATATTGTAAGCCCTTCGTAAAAAATCGTAAACCCTTGAAACCTTACTAATACCTCTGTAATCCTTGACGGAAACCTATTTATATTAAATTCATATAGACCTAATATCAACTTCAAACTCCATCGTAGCAAAGTTAGTGCTGGTATCGTAAATTAACACGTTGAGTAATGTAAGGTATGCATTAATCGATAGAGTACATAGTACTTCTTATGTTTCTTTCACCGTAATATTTTTGAGGAATTTGGTTTTGTAAGAAGCCGTAATAAAGTCCATAACATAAAGTATTAATTTGCCATGCAAGTAAAATATATTTACAAAAACCTCAAAATTAAAGCCTTAATCTTCTTTTGACATAAACTTAAACTTTAAAGTGGTTTGGAAGTGTATTTGGAAATAGTGATAAAACCGTTCAATTATCTTTAACGCTAGAAAACCCATATTTTCGTAGCCAACCGCCTTTAAAATCTTATAAAGCTTATTAATTACCAGATAGTTAAACCTACACTGTAGTTAACGAATTTCTAGCTTTATTAAGTTTTATACTACTGCCTTTGGTCCTTGAAGATTAAAATAAAGGTGTCTTTACTTAAGTCTAAGTGGAAACCTCTTATTACCCTTAACCTGAATCAGTTTATTAATTTAAACATTAACGTTAACGCCTAGGTTCTTCATATCTTTGAGGTAAAGGAAAGAGGAGATAAGGGATTCCATAATATGGAAAATAATAGGGCTAATAATAGTTTTAACCGTTATCGATCCCAGTTGAAAAAGCCTTTTTTCATAGCTAAAACCGACCTTAGCTTTACTAGTATCCATAAGGTTAAATTCCGTAACAATACTACTATCCCTTAATCACACGACTTATTACGAATAGCCTCTTATTAAGTACCTCATTACCATTATATCCGGTATAATAAATTAAAAAAAAACTTTTTTGCGTAACGATCTTAAATAGTAAAAAGTCGTATAAGGCTAGGGTTTTTATCGTTATATTGTCGGTAAGGGTATTTACCTGTTAGATGGTATAGAAAGGCGTGGTTGGCGAGTTATTTCGTTACTTTTAGGCCGGTGTCAGTATCTTTATACCAGACGATAGCCTTAGGTCTATTTTCCTCCTTTTTAACTTTAGTAACTTTATAGTTTTCGATAATATTGAGGTAATTATCAATAAAAGTAAAGAGGAATTGCATATAGTATCTTACCCGTTTATTTTCGCGTTCGGTAATAATATTATATGTTAACTAATAGCCTTATTTGTCATAAATCTAATATCTTTTAGCTTTTAAGGTCAATTTACTTGGTTAGCTTAGAGGTTTTAAAGAAAATAAACAATCTTTTTCTTAATTATCTTAGTCACGTCCCTAAGTTCGAGCTTTCTATTATTTGTACTGGTCGGGTTTTTCGTATTTGTAGTTTATATAATACGTTTAAAAGGAGTTTTCTTTGTCGTTACTATATTTTAAAGCTTAAGGGTATATACTAGTCAAACCGGAGACTCGAGTTATTATAGTTGTCAATGGGAAACGTAACTGGCCAAAAAACTTTTCGTAGGTAGCATTAGAGTACTAGAGGGCGTATTCGAACTCTTGATAACCTGCAATAGCTTTCCAAACCTACTAGCGTAAGGTGCCTTCGCCAGCTTCTACGTTTCCTATTACTTGTTGACAAAGTATTAGCCTATGAAGTATCTAATTAAAGAGGTTTATTTTACTTTTCGTCTCTTCTTTATAATTCAATATATGAAACTACTTCATAATATTCCAGTAAGTATAGTATTAGGTAAAATTGATATCGTATTCAAAGTACCTCTTTAAACCATCGTAGATTTCGCGAAAAAAAAAGCAATTCGTTAGGTACCGGAGGTAATAATCCTCGGTTTAACCGGTAACGATACTAGGAAATAACGAGTATAATCCTAGCAATTGAACTCTTATTTGACGGTAAATATTAAAAAAAACTAGCGTACCTTAACGTCGAGGAGGTTATACAGCTTACTGTTGAACTTTTCCTTTCCTTCTTAGATCATAACGAACGTGGTGATTGTCGTATAATATATATCCACTATAGGGACGTATCGAGGAGGAAAGGTGATATATTAGTCGTAAAAACCCTTTAAATCCATTAGATGGTACTTAAAAGGGTACTGGTGTTAGTGGGTAAAATAGTTACCTTTAACTAAATTTAAAGGGGAAAAACCAATGGTTATATCTATAGTAAACTCGCGTGTAAAGTTAGCCCTTCCTTAATTTGGCTACTAAAATTAGACGTGCTAAGGAGTTTGGGAAAAAGGGGATTAAAAGTTTCTGCCGCGAGGGACTTAGTAATATTCCCCTTGGTGTTAATGGGTACATCGAGGTTTTCATTTAATTAATTAGTGAATTTAAAGGTTTAAAACGCGTGAATTAATTAATATTTTACGGCTAGTAATACGGACAAGTCCATAATCTTACGTAATATGGTCTAAAGAACTTATCTAGGCTTATGCAAGGCTTTAGAAACGTATATATGAACGTTAAAGAATGATATTGCCAAAAGTACCTTTATCATTTACTCGGACCTATTAAAGGTCTTCATCTATTATGCATTCATATAACAAGTTGACAAAACTGCCATGTTTCCTTTTTCGTATGGGGAGGTTGACAGCTTTATTAGCTAGTTGAATTTTTAATCTGGTTGTAACCTACCTGTCTATCATATTCCAAATGCTTAAGATCTATTCGTTGAGCCATTTTTAAGAATCTTCGCGGGCTACAGGTTCCATATTATGTCTGGTAAAGTTTAAATCGAGGATAAAGTTACTAATATAGTGCGTTATATATTGAGGAGTGAAGTTTTTGGTAGCCTCGGTAATCAAAAGATACCCATCGTAGTGTTAAATAAATATATGCTGAGGGTCGTAATTCCTTCCTTCCTAGCGGGAACGGTAACAGTATTAATTTCAACACATTTTAAAGCTATCTTAACGAAGATTGAAAACTATAAAGGAAAAGGGAGCGGTGTAAAGTGGTAAGTCGAAGGTTATCTATCAAAGTTAATATATAAAGTTAAATGTTGTAAGATTTAGTCGTTTTTACGATTTGAAATTTGTAGTAGTTTACCCGCATTAATAGTAGCCGTAATAGTACTAACTTATTCATTTGCTAACTTACCGGCTTGGTAATTTTTGAAACTTTTAGGAGGTTAATATTAACGCTGTTATAAAGAATTAATAAAGATTTCTTAGTGTTTTTAGTAATAATACCGTCTTTTACTCATAAACTATCGCGAATAGCTATATAGACTATAAGTTTCCCATAATTGCTGCCGCGAACAGCTACACAACTTATAGAGGCCCTTCATAAAAATCTTTCTTTTACCATACCTGAACAAAGCGTAACAATAGGAAATCAACTTGTTCTTTTACCAAGCTTTTTATACTTAACCTTATAATAAATAATTAGTATTGATAGGCCTACCTATAGATGTATACCTTTCGTTGCAATGTAGTCGATTCGAATCACTGTGGTTGAAGTAACTGGTGCTGCATTGAAGTTGATTGTAAAGTCTGACTCATAAGTTCTAAGTTTAGCAGACCGCTAGCCGGTCTGCACGCTAATTTGTATGGACAAATGCTTTGGCCTGTGCCCCATTTTGAAGTGTGTACCTAATTCACTGCACTTGCAGTGTAGTCCCACAAACTGCAGCCAATTTTCAATCAGTACAATCAACTAAACTAAGAATTTAGTTGGCTTGACTTTACTGCATTTGACTGCTATTCCAACACTTCTGGTGTTATTATATGAAACATTTTAAATAAACCGTCTTATTATCCTAATTTATTTTAAACAAAAACTTTATTTTATAATGGCAAAAACACAATTTCATCGGCTAAAACTCATTTTTTTTAACTTTGTATGTATCGTCCATTTAACAGTTTATTCATTTCATGTTTAACCTCATCAAGATATTATCGTAAATCGCTATACTTTTTGAAATATTTACCAATGAAGAAGATACAGTCGTCAAACGCAAAAATATAACAAAAACCAACAGAGTTGATACTAAGACGTTAACACCAAGAACTTTACTAAAATCTTTTATGATGATCCAAAAATTTATTTTAAAGTGGATAAAACTCCCAATTTCAAAACCAACGATTCAATATGTTTCATAAAACAAAATATGTACCCTATCAACAATTTGAATACTAGAATAAACTTCAATGAATATCAATTTTTCTTGAATCAATATAAACCCAAGATTTACTTCAAACTTTATAATAGTAACATTATTATTTACTTGATAAACAATTACATTGAACACATTGAAATATGTGTAAATTTATGATGTTTCCAATATTTCTAGAATATTCATATTTATCACATTTACAACAAATTTAATGTCTTCATTGAGGGTAATAAAATCAATAATATAAAATATAAATTTATCATGCAAATTGATGAAGATGTACCTAGAATTTTGTAATCAAAATTATTATTGTTTTCGTTTAATAAATTTCAACTTCGGGTCTTTTAGGCATATGTGTAGTAATATTGACATAGTTTTTCTCTAGATTTTCACATAAAGTCTTCCACGTCCGTATATCCTACTATTCGTTTAAAAAAATAACTTATTAACAATTTAATAATAAAACCCCTGATATAACAAGTGTATTTCCAACTTCTTAACCTTTATTACTATTTTTTTCAGTCTTGAAGTAACAAAATATGTTTATTTCCTATTAAAAAAAAATCTTGATTTATCCTCAACTAATTAGTTAATATCAACACCAATATTCATGTTAAAAATCTTTATATAAATTGAGCAAAACAAATCTGGTATAGGTTTTCAAAATTGAAACAAAAATCTCGTTTCTCAACTATATTGATTATTTTTTTAAACGAACTAAAACAATCATTATCCAATTGAATGCTAAATTTAGGTTTACTTACGTGCTAATGAGAACTTTTAGTTACATTAATGTCTTTTCGTTGCAACGTAATATACTATGAACTACGTAAAATTCTATATCTCACGACCATAATGTTTAATATAATTTCCATACCGTATATTTCGTGTAATCATAGCAAAAGTCGAATGAAGGTAAATATCTCATATTATTCACCAATAATCAAAGTTTTGTCTTATTAAAGAATATATTTACTAGTACTTTATTTTAAAATTGATATTTTCCAACCACGTAATTTTGAACATTCGCCCCCCCCCTCTCTATTCAACGCGTCTTTACCATAATTTAAAACGACTTGTAGAAAATATTTATCTGGATAAATGAGGTATTACATATAATATATTACTTATTATTTGTAATGCTTAATAAAAACAAAATAACTAAATTAACAACTTAAATTACTGAAGCCCCACTACCTTTTATTACCATTATGACGATAATTTCTACACTTGTCGTATCCGATTTCTTCAGGTAAATGAAAATATTCTGCTTATTTGTTACTTTCTCCGTATTACTAATTCAACTTCTAATACGATACCTTTTTACTAGTGTTTGATTTCAATTTGTTGTATCCACGATTGATATAATTCGAAATTGAAATTTCTTCATCATTCTATTCGATGAAACTATGAATTTGGGGAAATATATCAATTGAATTTGGTCAAGATACTATTGACCTTGAAAATAAATATCGTATTAAGTTAAAAAACAAACTTATATAAATAAATATTGCATTTTTAATGTTTGTTCAAATCATTTAACGCCTGTAACAACTACGTGAAGCTCTTTACGTAATATGTATTTCCCAATACGAACTTTTCGAGTTAATCTTTAACAAAACGTTCATTTGTAAAGTATTTTTTGAGAGATATCTATATGTGTTTCTTTATTTTCATTCTTAACCATCATCATTATTGAACGTGTCAATGCTCAATTTCATAGTATTATGCAAAGTAAACGTTTCTTTCGAAGTAACTTTTCATTTCGTTATAAATTTTACGAAATATGTAGCCTTTAATTTAGAATGTTAAATGGTATTCTTGAACTTACCCCATAACAATTACTGAAAGAAATGAGTTTCATCCTAATAGTTAAACGCTAATTTATTGATAGAAATTTTTAAAAAAGGCATTGTTTTCATGTTAAATAAATTTTAAGGGTTTCCGCTATACCTTTCTTTATTATCTCAAACTTCACCTATATCTGTAAAACTTTTATACCAAATTTTAGCCATCTACATCTATTTGTGAAATAGGTTGAAATAGTCGTCCTAACAATTGCTAATATTGATTACTTATTCTATCAAATCGCAACAAGCAGGATATCTTTCAATAATCTATCTCGGATGGTAAAATTCTATGGTACGATTTATAGTAAGCTTGTATATATAATTGTATCCTTTTAGTGGTAACGATTCACAAGGTTTTAAAGGTTTTAAGTAATTAAGATTTCAAATTTCTGCGTTGTCGCTCTATACGGTCGCGTCTTTACTACCCTAATGATAATCCTTGACCAAATGTTGAATTACTTCAACATTGATTCTTTGAACCACTTCAACTACATTTACTTCGTGAAATCTTCTTCCTTTTAACGCGTATTGAGCGATGCCCTTCTTTGGAATTAAAATACCTAGAGAATCAACAGTTATTCTATCGCTAAAATATAGAGAAACAATATTTGGAGTTAAAGAATGAAAAGCTTAACTTATCAAAAGGATAGATACTAAATCTTTGAAACGTTTTTAAAAGCGTTAATTATAGCTAAATATGTTCTTTTTTTTATTCGAAGAATTTTTAAACTACTTTGATAAAGATATATATTATAATGAAATATTTACTAACTTTCCAATTTTGTGTGAATAAAGATTTCTTGTTTACAAACCTTAGCCTTCAACTTAATTTTAATTTTCCTATAAATTTTGTGGATATATTAATCATCAAGTTCATGAATCATTCAAAATTTTCAAACGGATTAAACTCAGTAGCCGAAGCCGTTGGGATCTGAATTAGTAATATATTACCTAATGTAATTCGTCGAATACTACTTGGTAATTTTTTTTTCAACATTCTAAAACCACAGATATTTGTTTAATTCCCGGGCAAAAAATCTAAACGTCACAATCTCCTGGATTCTAATATTGTCGGCTGACATTTTAAGAATTTAATGTCTGTCTTAATCAATTGGTGGAACTTGGTAATTAGTGGTTTGGTACGACTAGCAATCTATCACAACTTGATAATTGATACAAATTAACTGTTGACCACGTTTTGTCTATTAACTTGTTTATTTAAACTTAATGATTTATTGCGTTAAACTTGCTTGACTTCAAAATTCAAGATTTTTTGACGGTTGTTTTAAAACTATTATATCTAAATGAATTCAATTTAAATGTCTTGGTAGTTTAGTAACACTATTACCACTTTTAAACTTCAGTAAAAAAGATGTAATTTATAAGTCTTCTCTACTTAGTAACATATAAACAGATGCTATTTATTAAAACCTTCGGCTAATATTTTGCTTGACTATACGCAATTGTAAAACGTAACCGAGAACTAATCCTTTTTTCCCTATTTAACTTATATGTACTTAAATTTTCATCAAGTATTAATCAATATGAATATTTCCTTAAACTTTACAATATATATCGATTCGAGTCGTGGATGAAGTAATCAATAATATTTTATTGGTTAAGTAATTAATATAAAACTCTAATTTCAAAAATCGACTAACTGTCTTACACCTTACTTTGTTTAGGACTAAAGTCGGTCTATGCCCCATATTACATTGGGTAGAATACAATTGACCTCAAGACATTACAAGTGACTACTGATCTAATAATCTAATTAGAAATTTAAAATTCAACATATATTACGAGTAAAAGTTTCTAGATGATAATCTAAAAATGTAAATGAGTATAAATTGATCAAATATATCATTTCAAAATACAGCTTGAGGAAACTTAAATCAACATAACAATTACAGAAAATAAAGAAAACTATTGAAATGTAAGCGAAAATAAACTCGAGGCTAAAGGTACCATAAATGATATAGTACCCGAAATAATATGACGATTTATTTTAAGTTATAACCTCTATTCTATATTGAAAAAAGCATCGAATTGAATTTAAATAAATGTTTCGAAATTTCGTTTACAATGAAACAAGGTAAAGAATTTCAATTTACAAAATGAAAAACATAAATTGAATAAAAAATTGAGGGAACCAAATCTACTAGTTGATCAAGAAAATATAGACTTGATAACGGTAAACATCGTTAGTAATATTATATATCATTTCGTTTTTCGTCGAAACGTATGAGAAAATGAATACAAATCAACCAGATAAAAACCGGTTTATCTAATATAAACCCAAGTATTAAATATCTGTAACGTATAAATGAAAGGACTGATTTACCGTAAATAATATATTGAATAATGATAAAAATAGAAGTAACCACGTTTATAATCCAGTTCATATAATTAATTACACATTATAATTGTAGAAAATTCAGAAATTTTACTACTTTCTTTCTTGATGGTTAAATTGACCATAGAGTAGGAAAGTTTCAACCCATAAATTGAAGTTGTAGATAATACAATAATTGACAAAATTACCAGTACCACATCTAAATTCAATAAAATTATAGAATGAAAAAACAAATACGTTAAAAATATTGATAAATATGAATACATTATGAATATTTTTGGAGTAAAAAAACCAATATAATGAAATATTAATCTAAGTTAATGTTTGAATTTTCTTAGAGTATACAGTTTACTACAACAAAATTAAAGATTGAATCGTTTCTCGAAACAAAAAGGGTAGCAATCGGAATCTTAATATTGAAATTGCTACGAATATCAATATCATTACCGATATATAAAAATAACATTGTTCTACCCAAATTACAGGGGTAAATTATATAACAAAGTCAATATTTCAAAAAGCGGGATTTCTGATGAAATATAATATGTAAACCAAAATATTATAAAAAAGTTTTAACAAGCTAAGGTAAAAATGTACCGAATCCAAAACTTTCGATTATAAAAACTAGTAATAAAATTATTGTTGCAATAATCATCGCAATCAAGATTTAAAACTAAGCTGGTTATAACAATATTTAAACATATATAGCAATAGTATGAAAAGAATATAATTTGTATGTTAAAGTTATTTTTATAAATAAAAAAATTCACCGTAATGAAAAACATGTTTTTTTAATATCAACAGCAAATAAATTAAACATAAAATTTCAAATGCTTTTATAAGTTCATTATAATATTTGAATCTTTATCATTGGTATTTCTAACATTCACTAGGTTGATACTTGTTTTTTATATTGCTAATACCCCATTCAATGCGTAACTGAACTATATAATACCATTCAAAACTATAATAAAAACGATATTAATAAGGGATAATTCAAATATGAAATTGATTTATTTAAAACATTTCAATTAAAAAGCAGTACATAAAAAAAAAATGCTAACATAAGAAAATAAAAGGTTTCATTCAAGAATTATACGTTACTTAATAATGAAAACACGGAATCCCGTAATAAAAATTTACAAAAGGTAATGAAATATGAAATAATCGTTAAATTAAAAATCGATTGCGTTGGATATTCTAACCCATTCATCTTCATAAATTTGGGCGATTATTCGCAATTATAATGTAAGCATTTAGTAGTTTTTTGTTTTATTGGTTTCATGTAGAATACTTTTCACTATTTTTTTCTTACCGGTGTAGATTTCATCGTCGTTGTAATGCAAGTCGGGCTCGCTACTTTGTTTTCTTGGGGAATAAACTTCGCAATCCCTGTACCAAGAATGCTCGACTATAAAGACACCGGTTCAGTTCCGGTGTGGGCCTTGCAGATCTTGTGCTTGGCTGGCAGCCCAACCTGTCAGTGCAGGATCAGTATCATTGTGGACTTGGTGGGACATGACCGTCTTGATGGAGTATGAAGATGAAGATGAAGATGAAGATGAAGATGAAGATGAAGATGAAGATGAAGATGAAGATGAAGATGAAGATGAAGATGGAGACAAAGACAAAGACAAAGACGAAGATGAAGATGAGACTGGAGACGACCAGAAGCTGTCGAGATACAGTATTTCCATGGCGTTGCTCGGCAGCACAGGCACAGAGAACTGCTCCTGGGCGCAAACATGGCTATCGTGTTGCTTGCCGGTGTTGTTTGACGGCGTACGCACAAGTTTGCCTGGCTGCTGGTGCTACAAGACGACATTCTGCTTTCTTTTTTCTGTTTTCCGTTTGGTCACGCGTCCACGATGGACGGTCGACGGTCGACGGGCCACCAGGCTTGCTGCAACGACCACGATATCATACATGATCACTGGCCCAGGCACTGGCCCAGGCGACCCATACAGTCGGGTTCCGACTCGCTTGGCGTTTGCTATTTTCCCCCCTCTCCCCAAGATCCGACCGGCTCGCTCTGTCTCGTCCCATAGGACCGATTCGAGCAGAGCTGAGCAGCAGCCTGGTCTCGAGAGACGAAAGACCATAACAGCTCAGGCATACGGAGATGGATGGCCTGCCCTTGTCATGGACCGTCGACATAGGTAGGTAGAGGCTACATGGAGCCTATATCAAGCCGTCCAACCCACAGCCACAGCCAGACCCGCATGGACTCTCCGTTCATAGGGCTCGAGTGTGTACCCTGTCCGGTCCGGCGGGCCTGTTTCAGCTCGGAGAAGAAGGCCATCGTCCCCATGGCTCTTCTTACGGTGTGTCTCTCCCAGCAAGGCCCCATTCGTCCAGTTCTTGGGAGAATGCCCCAGGTGACGCCTGTCTCATCTTCGCTCTCGTTTGCTGGCCCCAGGGTGGGCAAGAAGAACCGGAACTGGGAGGGACCGTGATTAGGTCGGTGGGTCCCCGTGGCCGTCCTCGTGGTGTTCCGAGTTTGCTTCCTCCGCTTTTCATGATGGCCCATGGGGGCGATTCCACTTTTTTTTTTTTTTTTTTTGCTACCTGTCACTTCTCGACTGCGTAGACATCGGCTGTTGTCCACCTGTCATCTCGCCCACCCAGAAAGACGGGCGTCGAGGACGGCGCAGGGCTCTGATTCGCGCAGGCCGGGCTTGTGGAGACAGCACCGACAGCATTTTTTTGGTATCGCAAACGTCCTGTATTCCTCCTGTGCGTGCACGGCTCCGCACCGCATGCACGGCTCCCTGACGGGCGACCTTGCGTGGGGTTGGCGAGACAAGTGACAAAGAAATGCCACGCGACTTGACGGACCTTGACGTCTTTCTCCAGCTGGTGGCAGGACGCACCTCACTGGCCGCAGGTCTCGTATGTACGGTCTGGCAGGTCTCGCCTCCTGCTGCCATCTCGACGGTCTCGGTGCCGTTCGCCCGGTGGTCCAGGCCTCCATTTGCGCCCGCATTGGTACATAGTAGACATGATGCGCAGCAGGTGGATGAATTCCGAAGGTGCATGGCATATGGAATGGGGCATGCCCTTGCCAAGGGGCTTGCGAGCACATGCAAGCGTCCGGCTGCTGTGCCACCACACAAAAGCAGGTCACGATACCGTCTTCGAAAGCTGTCGAAAGCTGCCATGAGGCCCCATGCTCTAGCCAAATTGACAGATGCTGTGTAAGTCTACTACGATGGATACAGCGCTGTATACCGAGAAGTAGGTATAGCGAGTAGCAGCGCGCTTGCTACCTGTCTGCCCAGGCCGGTACCTGGCCGAGTGGTTCATCGTGTGTAGTGACATGCCCGTTTGGGTGCTTGGTCATTTGATATATCCTCGTTTGCAAACGAGCCACCAAACACGAGCTCAGGCATGACGAGACCCCCATCTGTCAAGCTATGTCTCGCGTCTCATGAGCCGAATTGAACAGTCGACCTTCTCCTTCCCCCGCCGACCTCTCGCACTCACACATCCACCGCGCAACGCCCAAGACGACCGAGACCACCACCAAGACGACGACCACCAAGACGACCTCCAAGACCACCACCAAGACCACCACCAAGACCACCCTCCACACACACACATCCACGACCCATCGCCCACCACCCCATTGCGGCCTGCCATTGCGGCCTGCCATTGCGGCCTTGTCCACGATCCACCTGCCTCCGCCGGTCTGTCTTCCTTGGGCCTTCCCGGTTGGGCTTTGTGTACCGGTGCTCAGGACGTACGGAGACACACCGACATCGCACGTTGGCTGCACTTTTCAGCATTTGTTGACGGGGGCCCCTTTCAAACAAGCACGTCTCACGAAGCAGGAGCGTCTTAAAATCCGACAGGATCGCTTTGCCAGCAGGCAAGAGGTGGCTGGGATACGTACAACAACACACCACGAGCAGTGCTGTGCGGTGCTGTGCGGTGCTGTGCGGTGCTGTGTGGTGCTGTGCTGGAGATCTGTGCATCCGGCATTGGACATTGGACATTGGACATTCGACATTGGACATCCGACATTGGACATTCGACATTCGACATCCGACATTCGACATCCGACATTCGACGCCGTGTCTTCTCAGCCGGGCATCGGCATCCTCGCGAATCTGTTGCTAGGAAAGAGCAGGCTGGAGACAGCCCAGCAAGCCCGTGTTGTTTCGCCTCGACAACCCTGTGGACAGAGCGTCTCTGCCGTTGCCGGCCTTGCCTGTCTTCCTCTTCCTCTTCCTCTCCTT
>JASMMZ010000002.1:37945844-38017351 GCA_038502455.1 Anisogramma anomala
TGGCCTGCATCTTGCGCCCCGTTGCGCATCGAGCTCGCTTTGCCTTGCCTGTTTCTCTCCTCCCCTGGCAGGGTTGAAAAGGCCACCTGCCTCGACTCAGCCATCATCAGCCAGTTGGCCAGCCGGTCAGTCGGTCAGTCGGCCCGTCGAATATCATCGAGTGACGTGAGGGACCCACCAAGGAATCGGCCACTGTTTCCCAGCTCCTGCTTCTGGCATCCCCTCGCCCTCGCCCTCGCCCTCGCCCTCGCCCTTGCCCCGTGCCGCTGAAAGGAAGGACAGCCAGTGCTTGACCGACAGGAGGCAGGACACAACTGTATAATACCATGGTCTCCCGCGCCTACTACCCTCCGCCCCACCCGCACCCTCGCGATGGGTTGCAATATCTTTCCGGTCGTTCCTGTGGCCCGTACGTCTCCTACTCGGACCGCCGATATCCGCTCTCCTCTCACGATCCTCGAGCTATCACAATGCCGGACCCACAAGCCGACGACGGTTCACCACCACGGAAACGCATTGCTGTTGCTGTAAGTCCAGTCCAGTCCAGCCCGTCAGCTGCCTCTTCCAGGAGCAAGTCGATCACGTCATGTGCTGACAATGGACTCCCATCTACAGTGTGGGCGATGCCGCAAGCGCAAGATCCGCTGCAGCGGCGACCCCGGCGGCAACTTGCCATGCCACAACTGCAAGAGCGCTGGCGTGGATCCTGGCCAGTGTCTTTTCCTACGCGTAGGAGAGCCCCTCCCTGAGCCCCGAGCCCCTCCTCCTTCTCCCTTCCCACAGCACCCGCAACAACGTGCCCATGGATCCTAACATGTGCCTTTGGTGATAGGTTCAATCGCAAGAGGCGCCCATGCGTGACGACGGCAGAGGCTACGAGTACAACATCGAAGTGTCCCGCTCGCTTGCACAACGTGGAGCGACCATGGGACACGTGCAAACATCGTCCATGGCCCAGTACCAGCCGGACATGCAGCTCATCAGCTCGCCGACGTCGTACCGGGCCAACGGCTACAGCAACATGGGCCCCAAGGGCTACTATCCCATGGGAGGAGAGTGGGCCGACGCCTATGGAGCCGACGGAAGCGTCGACTATGGCTTGAGCTGCCCGCCCTACCAGGTGCTCAGCAACGAGGTCCTGCCTAGCTACGCCTCATGGACCGGCGCGGCTCCTCCTCGCCAGCACAAGGCCGCGAGCCAGAGCAGCAGCAGCGTCTTCGGCCTGGACGGCGCCACCGACGCCGGCTTTGCGTACGGCCCGACCTCCAGTCTTCCGCATCGTCCTGCAGTGCCCGTTTCAGGAGCCGTCGACTCGTCTACCTTCCACATGACCAGCATGAATGCTGCGCTGGCCTCCACCGGCGCCGGAAACGAACGCCTCTTGCCCACGCCCGTCTCCGTCTCCCGGACGCTGGCCAGCTCGTCGTCCAACTACCGTGCGGATGGCCTGCACTACGGCTCCTCCACCAAGGCCAGCCATGCCGCTGCTGTCCCCAGCGGGGCTACGGTGTCGACGTCACCGGTTTCCCCTATTTCTGATGTCACGGCTGCGGCTGCCATGGCCACCTACGCCACCTCGGCCTACGACTATGCCACTACGGTGAGAGCCTCACAGCAGCAGCAGCAGCAGCAACAACAACAACAACACCATCACAGCAGCAGCCCAGCAGATGCGTACTCGTCCGTGTCGTCAGCGGGGTCCGAGACGATCTTCCCTGACTCGGACCGCAACGCGGCGACGCAGGGGTCGGCTGTCGATCTCACGGCCTATACCTACGGCGGAGGCAGTCCAGCAGACACGGCGGGCATGCGGCGAGCTTCTTCGGCCTCGGCTCTGACTACACGGTCTGCGGCGGATAGTACGAGCTCGAGCACGGTGGGCTACATTGGCAGTGACGGTGGCGCATCAGCCGGTCACGGCTCCGCCCACGGCTCCGCCCACGGCTCCGGAGGTTACCACCACTCTCCCCCATCGCATGGACATCACCATCACCGCCAGCAGCAGCAGCAGCAGCAGACACACTCGCACCACACAGCCCCGCGCCACGGGAGCTACCACCATCTGTCTCAACAACAGCATGCTGTGACGGGTGTCACGGCCTACGGTGACGGGCCTGGAAGCAGCAGCAATGCCAGCAGTGGCGTCAGTCACACAACGGCGGTGGAGGGCAGCCACCGGACTAGCCTACCTGGCCACGGTTCGCGGCGTTAGGGCCTTGGGGGCCGCCGTGGGGGCCGTCGTGCTTCGTCTCTGGTTGCCTGTTGACCTGTTGACCTCTCCCCTACACGACACGACACGACACGACACGACACGACCCCCACCGACCAGCTGCAAGCCACAATGCGCTCCGTTCAGGGTCCCAAGTCCTGCCCACCAATCATCCGTTGGCGGGCCTTATTCCATGTGCGTCTTGGCATGTGGTACTCGTCATGTCTTTTGTCCTTTTTATTCTTAGTTTTATTTTCATTTCCCTTCCATCTTTTCCTTGCCCGTGGCCTTGGTCTAGGCCTGCATGATGCATGGCAGCCGAACAGCTGGCCGGATCAGCTGTCCGGAACGGAACGGACAACATGGATGGAAGAATTCTCGCTGCGGTCGGGACAGGGCCATTTTCGCTGTCGTCCAAGTCGTGTCGTGTCGTCTGCCAGTCTGCCAGTCTGCGACAACATCAGCCCACTTCAGACGCAGGGATAAAATCAGCTGCCTCTACATCATGTCGCAGCACACACACACACACACACACACACACACACACAGCCCGCATGAGCACACCCTCCTCCGCCCTCATCCTCGTCCAACAACAAAAACCTACGCGACCGGTCAACCCCGATTCTTGGGTCCACGAGAACAGGAATGCATGGGAGTGGATGGGGTACGAGGCCAAGACCGGGTCCTGCTGGCCTCGCCTGGTTTCAGAAGCAAGCAGATGATTCGAGACGCGACAGCCATGGACTTCCTCAAACGACTGGTTGTCACTTGTTCCGATCGGTTCCTGGCTCTGCTAGCGCCACAATAAACTGGACACAGGCACTTGGGCTTGTCGGAGAAAGCTCGAGTGTGGTGGCACAGCCTACACGGCCTTGCTTTCGCACCAACGAGGCTATTTTGTGACGACCCTGCCGCCCACGAAGCCAGGAACAAGACGTGCCCGGCACAGGCACACAGTCAGGCGTCAACGGCGCCGCCTCAGGCTCAGTGACGCAAGCTGCTGCCCGACGAGACGAGGCCGGACGGACAAGAGCAGCCTGTAGACGGCAGCCTGCAGATGAAGGACTGCAGATGACGGACGGGCTTGCTTGACAGCTGCAATGCAACGCTGCGGGGCGGAACAGCACCCTCTCTCCAGGCCCTTGGCCTGCTCTGCTCGGGATGTCCAGATCGCTCGCTCGACGCCGGCTGCCGTCTGCCGTCGTCTGCCACGACCCTGCCCACGGAATCACGATCCCCGCTGAGAACTGACCAGACCGTCTCTTTTCCCATCGGCCCATCAACACGGTGCCCATGCAGCTGTCCCCGGCCAGACGGACGGACGGACAGACGGACGGACAGACGGCCGGCCGGCCGGCCGGCCGGCCGCGCGCGCGCGCACGGCGCTGCATTCCTGCAGCCAGCCGTGAGCACATGTATGCGCCTCACGTCGCTCTTGCATCGCCCCTGTCAAAAGCCTACTCTGTTTTCGTGCCCCCGCCTACTGTCTGGTCGTGTCTCGTGCGGCCGCCTTGTCAACCCGGCTGTCGGTACTTTGCCTTCTATCCTCACCAGCGCCTATCGTTTGTCGGCCTCTTCCTCTCTGCCTTATTGTCCTTGCTGTACTCTTGCTCCTCCAGCCTCGTGTTTTGCATCTCACACACACACACACACACACACACACAGGCTTGGCTGGGGGAGTTTCTGTGCATTTACACCATAGAACCGGCCACGCCACCACGGGTCATTTACTCCCGGAAGGGAGGTATGTTATTGAATTTTGCACTGCCAGCTTTTTGTTCTTTTCCATACCTTCACCATCCCAATACCATCTTGGCTCATGTCACTGGCTGAGTCACCTCTGGCACTGCGGCTGACTGTGCCCTACTCTTAATTCTAATATGCTGGGACAATCTCGGAAGAGAGGGGTCCTGGCATGAGTCTGCGTGGGCCTGTCTAGGATTCATCTGGATAGGAAATCATAAAAAAGAAAAAGAAAAAAAAAAGAAGAAAAGAACAAAAACAGAAAAAAAAAGGAAAAAAAAACGGGGTTAGTCTTGGTCTTGCTTGGTCTTGTGATCACTGGTCTGGGTTTGGGATTGGGTACACTGCATACTGAGGTATCTTTGAAAAGAGAAGGATAACGGGGAAATAAAATAAGACAGAGCGTCCAAACGAGGGAAAATCAATTATGTTGCATACCAGGCATGGAGCTGAGCATGGGCATGGCCAAAGGAGGAGAGCAGTTGCCAGGCCTGGTCGAGGCTCTGGTCTTGGTGGAATCATTGTGTTTTGCTCTGGGGCCTGGCGGCTTCCCACACCCAGTTGTTCTGTCTGTCAGTAACCCCAGCGGTGCTTCAGTCAGTAGGCTGTATTCCATAGAACCCATCTGGCTTCGGCTAGGTATAAATATGATACTGTACATGTGCTAAAAGTGTCCACCGGTCTTGGAACCTGGTTCTGCCATGTCTGTCCTGCTTTGGCAAGCTCCGTGCGTGTTGGAAAGCTTGGTCTGCTGGTAGCGAGATCTTGCCAAATTTTCCACCTACTTTGGCAACCAGTGAAGCGAAGCTACAGTCTCTTATAGCAAGCCGAATCGTGAGACGGCTGCACAGTACTTACTACACGAAGAGACACAGGTCACTGGTATCAATACCTTCAAGCTAACATGTGGACTACTCAACCCTGAAAACGCAGCTCGAGTTACCAATCACGTTACTGTAATAATCACTGCTAGTTGTTGTCTACTATAGGCAAACCGTATAATAGTGTAATTTATCGTATAACTGTTTCTTAGAAGTCTTGATTGCGGAGTTTTCAAAGTAACTTTAACAAGATGACTCTTTGTAAATCTGTGGCAAATTGCGTTTACGCTTAATATTGTGCTTACGTGGGAAACACATGAAATTTAGAAAGCACGTATCCGTACCTGCACATCCTACATGCTCAGCTCTGTTAAGCAGCTCTTTTTAGTTCTAGTTTCTTCCTCTTTTATTGTTAAAATACTACACTGTTTCAACAATACATTGCTCTATACTACAGTACCAACAATTGGTAGCTATAAGTTAAAGTTGAAAAGTACCAGATATTGCCTTTTCCTAGTTTTAAAAGTAAAAAAGGAAACGCGTTATCAGTTTAGCAATTGCAAATACACCTCACCTGCCAATAGCAGCCAACTTTGCTACTTTTTAACTTTACGATCTTTCTCCTTTAATTTTAACCTCTTCCTTTCAATTTTTCTCATCACCACCGCTGCCATTACGCCGCCGCCACTAATTTCATATAAGCAAACGAAAATTACATACTTTAGCCTTAGATTTTATTAAATTACCTACTACTTCACATTAAATTCATAGCAAATTCAATAAGACAACTATTCCCTTAAACATCCCTTTGCCTATTTAAATTTCTTTGTTGGTTGCCTTTATACGCCTTTATATGTTTATCAATCGTACGCCTATTACCTTCAATCTTTTGCCCAAACCAAAATAAATTAAATATTTACAACAATGAATAATCTATAAAAATACAAACTTTAACAAGCATCTTAATACTATTAGTACAAGCATCTTGATACAATTAAAAAAGCTTATAATAGTAAATAAAGGATTATTAAATTATTAAGGCAAGTCATTTCGATGTTTTTACCTATAAAAGAAACGAATATATTTGTTTTTGTAATACTTACCATAATAATGAGCCCTCTTATCGAAGTCTTCAACGTTACCCTAACTTTATTTATCCCTATAATAGTGAATCTGATTATCCGTATAGTTATAATGATCGAACTACGCCGGCTTTTCAATTCTCGGCCGTTAATAACTTTCTTCGCCTAAAACGCGAAAATATAAATGTGTATTATTGGTAGTATTATAATCCCTTTGATATAAACATAGTTATTATAAGTCGCGATATTATTTTTATCAATGTGTAAAACTTTGAGGTATATTTAATGAGTTTTACTAAGTTCGATCCTAATGTAAAAATCTAAATCGTATTTTTATTTGGTATTTTATTATAATATTTAGCTATTTTACATTAAAATAATGACATTTTCGATAAAAATCGGATGAAGTTATCATTTTTAGGTCTGAAATCCATTATAAATGAATAAACGTAACGCTTTTATATAAATCAAGGTTGTATAACTAAAAGGTTTGGAGAACTGACCTTTACTCTGCAAAATTTTATGAACCATCAATACGGGTTTCGTAAATATATTTAAAGTGAACTTGGGTACGCAAGAATAAGGGGTATTTTCAATTACCGAAATCAGAGCCAATATAAATCTATAATAAATATTTAGGTTTCGTTAAACCTACATATTTAATGAAATTTCCTATTACCGAATCGTAAACATACCCTCTTCAAATACATATGTTAAATCAAGAAATATTGAGAAATTCTACTTGTTGTCATCAATCGTAAATACCTATATTGTGAGTTAGTCATTTAAGATAGCCGCGAAAAGTACGACTTGCAACACTTGTAAGAAAAGCTATAGTACAAAAATACAAGTTCGTATAAAAACAAAAAATAGTATGATATAAACCTTAGCAAAAGTAGTTATTACCGAAACCGTAGGAGATATAATGTTTTCAACCTTTGTAACGATCACTTTCGAAAGAGACGTAAACCTCGCGATAAGTATAAATATCGTAACTATAAGCGTCGCTATGATAATCGCTGTGGTAACTGTAAAGGTCGCCGCCGAAATGGTGATAATTATCGCCGTGCTTGGTGCAATATCGTGTGTAATTTTTAGTCAAATTCGTAAAATACTGACTATTCTGATCAAAACCGCAATAAGTTTAAGCGCTCTCCATCGCCCTTCCAAACGAGTAAGGTAGGCTTTATGACGAAGTCCCTCACCTTTTTAAGCAAACTAACTTGCGTATATTGTAGATGAATTTATAGATTTCGTAATATTTTTAAGGGTTTTAAATTTTACCTATAAATTTAGATTTTGTTTTTATAAGTGATGAAGCGAAAAATACATTATATGGATGATTAAGCTACCGTTAAAATTTAAATTATTCAATTTGGGGACGTCTTATTGTATATGGAAAATCTAAAAGTTATTGTAATCAAACCGGTTAATGAGAAGGTTGCCCTTATTATAGGTGGTTATCGATTTTTATATGTTGTTGTATTTAATATATTTCTAAGGTTAAGTTATACGTTATATTTGGATACCGGTGCTAATAAGAATTTTGTTATTACATTTCAGTTAGGTAAATACTATATCGACTATATCGATATGAACGTTTCGTAAAATAAATGTTAGACGATCTTGAGCGTTATAGGACTTTTTGTACGATCTATTAATAAAACTCGCTAAATTTTTATAATGTTTAGCTTTAAATTTGGTAAAATTCTTTATCTTTTGAAAGAAACGGCTGAAGTTTGAGAGTTTAATCGCCTAAATATTAGCACTCTTTGGCGTAATTAATAGTTTAAGTCCTACAAAATTAATATCCCCATGTCAAAAAATGTTGTTCGTTTTAAAAACAGTAATTTAATGTGGAGTTTACCGTTTACAAGGCTTTTACAATTCTGATTGTATGCAAAGTTTTTACCAAAGTTATAGCTATAACAATGTTACTTAGGTAAAGTATATATTTTTTTGTTGAATATAACGAGCTTCCTAAAGATGTTTATTTATGTTTACTATTTAATATCTATACTTTTTAAAAGCAATTTTAAACTTAATTACACCTGATACTATTTAACTTTATAATTTTATAATTTGTGTCGTAGACTTAGGCCGTTGGCCATTGAGCCTATAGGTTACGTGACTGTGTACGTAACGGGATGAGAGTATCCGGCCTAGGCCCGATCCAGGTGCGAACAGGGTACGCGTATACAGGGTACGGTTCGAGTACAGGTTGGATACGGTTTGTATACAACACTTGTAAGGGTACGTAACGGGCTAGGTATTGGCCTTGCCTAAGAGCCCTGTATGTTAGGCCATAGTAACCTTTTTTAGTTCTCCTCCATACCTTAATAGTGAATTCTATTTGACACCTATTTAGTTTATTATTATAAATCGAATTATCATATACTATTAAGATTTTCTTTTATCTTTTCGAAAAAAAATTACCTACGATAAATGAATCGATTAAAAATGTTAATAATTCGGTGTTACACTTTAATATTATCAGAAATAATAAGCTGTCGGCGAATACCCAGTTTTCCACTTTTATAAACACACCTCCAGTCCTTTCGAGACCAACTTAAACCAACATTTTTCTTTTATAAAATACTGTAAGTTATATTACGTCGGTTATTAAATAATTATAATAACCGGGTTCATTAACTTCAACTATCAACCTTACGTCCCAATTCTCCTAAGTCGTCGCGAATATTTAGTAATTGGAAGTCGAATTAACTGTAATTCACGTTAGATTTTCATTAATGAAAAGAGAATTAAAATGATATAACTGACCGTAATTCAATGGATCTATTTTTACGTAAGCGGCAACACGTTAAACGATGAAATTTATATTGAAACCGGATAAAATATAAATTAAAAAGAATCGGTACGCGATTTTTCACGTATAGGAATATTAAATGATAACGATAAATTAAGCGGTTACGGCGTATTATGAAACCGGAGGACACGAAAGCATATATAATATGGGGGAATTTTTCGACTATATCGAAACGGCTTTCGGTAACCTTCATTATATGGATAAGGTATTAGTCAAATTCGAAGGTTTAGTTATGAATAATGAAAATTTATAAATATTATTCGTTATTAGTTTCGAAATATTTTTGGTTTAAATAGGCGGTTTAAATTAACCTTGGGTCGTAAAGTATAATTACTTACGCTTTCGCGTATCGTTATGTATCCGCAACAAGTTCATTACAATAAGTATTAGTCGGGTAAACTATGTTATAACCTTAAAGAAATACCGCGAATTCGCCGACGAGTAAAATTTTTTAAATTTAAAACGACGTTTTAATAGTTAGCTAATGGGTCCCGTCCAAACTTAACAGCCGAATAATAATATAATTATAATGGGAGTTTATGCCTTTTAATTGTTTTCATTAAAGGGCTATGATAATCGCGGTTAATTATTTCCATATTACGGTTAGTTATTCTAATAAACCCGTTCGGTATACGATTAAAATTAAAGACGTAAAACGAAGTAGACGATAATAAAAAATGATAGATTAAGCTTATTTTGGAGCGTTAAATACGTTATAACTTATCTAATCATTATTAACGTATCTAAAATTTTCGCCCAGTATTACTTTTGACGTATGTATATACGACCTGAGTCGAAAAGGTAAAAAAAATGTTTTCTATTAACGGCGATAGGGAAAGCATAATTTTTAAATACAGTTTCGATTAGGGGTTATATAATTTTAATGGTGTAATTGCAAACTCGAATAGGAAGGGATTCAATATGATTAAAATACGTATAAATGAGAAACTATTCCTTATCCCTATACTTTTTAATAATACCTACTTTTTAAAATATTTAAGTCGATTTTAGCTATAATTGTTATTATATTATAAACATGATTTCGGCATAACGGTTTAAAATAAAGTAAATTCGGTTATTATATCCTCTAAATCTTGGTACGATATTGAAGTTATAGTAAAATAAACGTATTACCTAAATATTTAAATTTCGTATAAATATTAATGAATAGTCGAACCCGATATTAACATATATTATTCCCGGAATAACGTAAAATATAATTTCAAAAATACCTCAAATACGATATTGATAGGTAACTTTAAATGTGGCCAGTAACTGTTTGTTAATTTAAAAGTAAGGAGGATTAATTATCGACGTAATGTTAATACACCTTAGGATGAGAGATATATAAAGCGTAATAGGTTTGGTTCTTTTCGAATTAACGTAACGTTCGTACCGAAAAGCATAACTTATAGGGGACCCGTTTCGAATAACTTATATTATAAACCTTTACGAGATAACGTGGATTTCATAAGTAACGGCGATGATTACGGTTAAAAAGAAAAATGATTATTTACGCTTTCTATCGAAATTATCTGTATTCCGCGATTTATTCGACAAAGATAAAGTTAGAACTTTACATTTATATAAAGGGAAACTCAACTATTATATTCATATTAAATTAAACGATGATAAATTTTCATTAAAAAACTTTAAAGGTTATTTTATTCGATGTTACGGGATGAAATTTTTAAACTTCGACAAGTTACGTAATTAATAAATAAAGATTAAATTTAGGTAAGTTTTTTATCGACGACGGCGTCAATATTACTTATTTATAAGCCGGAGGGGAAATAGCGATTTTATATCAATTTTCTGGTACAAAATAAAATTATAAAGTAAAACCGTTGTCTTTTACCTTTAATTAATAAAACCCTATATACTTTGTTGAAGTCGACATAGTTTACAAAATTAAATATTCGAACAGCTTTTTACCATATTTGAATAACACCCAGGTAAAAGAAATCAACGGTATTTCATACGCGATTTAGGTTATTTAAATAACTGATTACCCCTTTTAGGTTGATGGAAACGCCGGTGGCTTTTTAATGATACGTTAATTATATAATAGCTAATATTTTAAATGATTTTATTATAATTTATTTAAACGGCTTTTTAGTTTTCTTTTTGGGTATTAAATAGGATTATATAGAGAAAATTCGCGTGGTTTTGGGAAGTTTTTATAATATGAAGCTAAATTTAAATTTGAAAAAGTGCGACTTCGTGGTTAAAGAGGTAAAATACCTAGGCTTTATTATAACGGTTAGGATAGGTATCCGAACCGACCCTGAAAAAGTCTAGGTAATCCGCGAATGGGAGTTACCATGTACGTTCTAGAATGTTTAGAGCTTTTTGGGTTTTATTAATTTTGATCGTAATTTTATTAGTAATTTCTTAGAGTAAACGCATTTTTTCGTCCGCCTAACGAAACAGGGTATTCGTTAAATTTAGACGAAACGGAAGAAATATATATTTTTAATTTTAAAGAATACCTTTGTTACGCCCCCGATTTTATCACATTAGGATTCAAATCAGTTAATAATAGTGAAACCCAATTATTTGAAAACGGCGTTATACGGATATTTGTTGTAACAGGACAACGATAGTATTTTAAAGCTAATAACTCATTACTTCGTACGATTAATGAATACAAAATGTAATTATACCACTTACAATAAGAAACTTTTCGCGGTAATATTCTATTTAAAAGCGTGGTTTTCCAAATTACGTAATATCCGTATACGTTTTACGATTTTGACAGATTATAAGGGATTAAAATATTTTTTTACTACAATTAATTTCGAACCGTCAAGATAAATAGGTTAAAGTCCTTTCCCCTTTTTAATACTCTTTACGGTATAAACCCGTAACATAGGATGCCCTCCCGAATACGTTAACCCGTAGGTTATAAGATAAAACCGAAGTTAAGGAATATCGCGCGCGAGTTTTTTAACATATTTTTATTATTATATTAAAAGTAATAACAATCAACTTATATATCAAATGGACGTAGATTACGGCGAATTATATAAAGAAGTTTGGCGAAACGAAGGCTTGGTTGTTAGATTACAACGATATATATCCTAAAGGGGGGTTGTGGGCTTTCGAAAAGCTACCAAGAGTGGTACCGCCCCGGGCTCAGCTTGCACTCGAGTTGTTATTAGGGATAACGTTAGGGGATTCTAATACGATGATACCGGCGGTACCGCTGCGGGCTCGGCCCGCTTTAAGCCCGCTGGTATCGTTGAAGCTAAGTAGTTCCTTTATTTTCGACCCGAGTATACTGACAAAGTTATAAAATTAAAAAGTAACGAACGATCCGTTATATAACGTTTGCCTTTTAGCAGTTTTCGAGGGAGTTAAACGTTTCCCACTTAAAATAGGATAGTTAATATAAATTATAAATTATAGGATTGATTTACAGGGGGTATTATATTACCGTAATCGTTTATCATTACCTAACTAGGAATTATTGATAACGAGGATATTATAATAAACTTACGATTTACTTATTATTAGTTATCCGTGTAAAAAAAAATTATTTCGCGTTAATTAACAATATTACTATTAAAAGGAAAGAATGCGTAGATATTTAACGTTTATATTGAATATATACGTAATATAATAGGACGAAATCTTATTATACCTTTTGATAAGGCTTTTTTAACCCTCTTTTTATTTCCGACCAATATTAGGCGTATATTTGGGTCGACTTTATAATCAACCTACTAATTATTAATTGCGGCCTTCGATATTTGCTCGTTATTACGGATCGTCCTTTTAAATTTATCTAGCTAAAGACTATATTGTTTATAATAGCCGATATATACGCGAAGCGTTTTCGGGATATATAGTAAAGATTTTATAGATTTTTAGCTTTTATTATTAGTAATTGCGGTTTGGATTAGGTAATCGTATTTTAAACAAAATTTCATTTTTTAGTAAAAGTCGAATAGCTTTTATTTACGGCGTATTACCTATAAACAAATAACGGTATTAAACGGGTAAATTAAAAGGTTTTAAAATATTTCAGTATTATTATCGTCTTTTTGTAATACGATTAAATTTTATATTTACCCGTTTATTAATTTAAGTTAAATAATCGAAAATCGATGGTTACCGGGTTTAGTACGAACCGTTTAATAAATAAGTATAAAACGTCACTTATCTTAAAGGTAAATGAAGATATAAGGTTGTTAATTAGTCCGGCGAGGCGAATTACTACGTTTTGGGTTCATTTACACGAAGGGATGGAATTAATTTAGGCGATAATAAGTTATATTTAATAATAAATAAAAATAATGGCGAATTGTAAACGACGCCCAGCGAAACTTTGGAAGGTAGGGTATTAGGTTGAATTAAACCTTTGTAATATTAAAATTAATCGCCTAATGAAAAAACTCGACTAGTTTTAGAATTAATATCAGATAATCGATATTTCGAGTCTGTTTAATGTTATATTAAATATCCCCAATAAATATCCGGTATTTTATATAAACTTAATCAAAAGAACCGCTTCAAACCTCTTTCCTTTATAAGTTTTATCCGATACTCTCCCGGAATTAGTTTTAATAGTTAACGATATGGAAAATGATAAATACAAATAATTTAAAACACAGTATATCCCCGCGGTAAAAGCGGAGAGAAGCGAGGTTTATTAGGTATCAATTGAATGAAAGTGTTATAATAAGCCGAAATAAAAATTATTAAAACATTATTAGTATATGATAACCTTAAATATATTTAAAGCCAAATAAAAAGATATTTAAGTTTATAATAACCTGGTATTTCGACGACAACGTTAAATTTATATTAAGTGATAAGTACGGGAGAAATCTTTTATACCCCGGAAATAATACTTTACTAACAAATAAAAAGGAAATTTATTATTAAACAAAGTTATAATATTATAAGTAAGGCCGAGTAAATATTATCCGACTATTTCGAATATGTATATAATTATAAAACGACTTTTATTATATCTTAACGAAAACTCACTTACTTATTATTATTATCTTTATTTAAGTTTAACTAGTACCAGAACTATTAATGTTAAGGGGCTTGTTACGACTAAATTCGTACGTTAGGCGATATTAGGGGAGGGGGACGGTAAAAGATATGACGGGAATTGGTAGGCGTTGAAAAAGGGGGTTGCTAAAAGGCGGAACAGATACGAAGTCACGTTAAAAAAGGCGGATAATACAAAAAGGGGCGGGTGTTAGGAAAAACCAATAACGGATAATGCAAAGAGTGACGGACATTAGGGGAGGCCAACTATAAAAGATAACGTTAAAAGGGATGGTCGTTAAGAGAGGCCGATAATAACGGTTAATAAGGAATAAGGTGGGGGGCGGGGCGGGGGGAGTGAGCCTTTAAACGGATTACTAAAGATTTTAATATATTATTTTAGGCCCGGGTAATGCGATTAGCTTGGGTACAATCTGACACTCGCTTACTTTCGGCCTAATCAATTCGTTTTTATTTAAAGTTAATAAATAAGATATAAGTAAAATTGAAAATCGTATAATTAAACTTTAAACATCGTTCGTAACATTTTGTAAATTGTAACCTATTTTAATTATAAGAAATATAACCTAAGTAGCTGTATTATTTTAACCTTCTAGGTTAAAATCATGGAAAGGTATACGACAGTAGTTCAAGGGAGCTGGGGCAAAGACGTTAAGCATTAAAACCCGGTCGTCTGAAGGCGTTTTATCTTTATAAATAGGCGATATAGTAAAAGGCGACGGAGAGTTCCGGGGTAAGGATAGACCCGAAAGGAAAAGGCAGCGTAAAAGTATAGCTAAAAGGGTAACGACCCATACGGCCGGCATAGTAGGAACTCCTTACACCCGAGTAATATTACGGAGTTGAGCAAACTAATTAATCAACTTAAAAAAAGCGGTGGTAAAAACGGGTCGATAACTTGAGATATCTCCTTAACGCCTACGCGTGAAAGACAGGATATAGCTTTTATTCTTTACCGTAACAACTAACTAGCGTAAAAAAATGAGTAAACCAGGTAAAGCCGTAAATAAACTTACCTTATTATAAACTTTTCGATATATGTAATGCCTTTATACCCGATAAACTCGAACGTAATATAAACAAACGTTGAAATTTAAAAGGTGATTAGTATATAATATAAAAGCGTTTTTAACCTATAACAAAGGAAATTTATTTTTATTCTTATTATCCCTATAAACGGGGAGATCTTTTATAGTGCGAGAGGGTTATAACAGGCAATTATTAATAGGGTATTAATATGTAATAATGTAATATACCTTACGGGGAGACTTATTATCCCCTTTAAAAACGCAGGCAACAACGTAAACTAAATTAAAACCGTTATATATATCGATTATAATAATAAACAAAAAAAAAAAAAAACGAAGATATATTAGTTCGAATAACTAGTTAGTATATTTAAAGGAGAGTTAAAAGGGTTATAACGGGGGTGGTTGAAAAAAGGGGGGACGATAATGTAAAAGTGAAAAAAAAGAAGTTTTAGAAACTACGTAAAAACGTTTGTATTTATAAGGATTAATGAATCGGATTCGGTAAAGGCTACGTATTATACGAGTCGCTTTATAAGATATTAAAGGTAGGAGTTCAACTTTATATAACGCTTTATATAATATCGATGATAAAAAGGTTATATTATACGGCTCTGGCAGTAAAAAGGATACTTTATATGATGCATTAAAAGGTACGTAAAGGGTATGTTATACGGCGCCAGCGGTAAAAAGTATACCTTATACGATGCGTTAACGGGTGTGTTATACGACGTCGGCGATATAGGTTAGGCTGGCCGAAACGTTATACAATATGTTAAACGTAATATTACCGGCTTACGTTAGAGTCGCATATTAAACAAGTACGGTTCGTATCCGGTATTTATCCAAAAGAACGCCATAGCTCTTATAGCATTCGTGGAAGAGGGGATATGTTATAGACTTAGTCCGTTGGCTATTAAGCCTATAGATTACGTAACTATACACGTAACGGGATAGGTATTACTTGGCCTAAGCCCGGCCCGGACGCGGATAGGGTACGGTCCAGGTATAGGCCGGATACAGTCCGTACACGGTACGTGTAAGGGCACATCACAGACTAGGCATTGGCCCTACCCAAAGGCCCTACACGTTGGGCTACGGTAGCCTCTTCCAGTCTTCCTCCGCACCTCAATAGTAAATCCCATTTGGCACCTACTTAGCTTACCATTGTAAGTCGTACCATAACCATTTGAACCATTAATATGTCCAAATATATGTGTTTTGGAACTATTACTAAATTTGAAAATACGATATACCTTTACATTAGCTGGAATAACGTTGTATAAACACTTATATAAGTAGTAAAAGTTGGAAATATGGTGTTCTAATTTGCTTATTTTACGCGTAAAACCTTTAAGGTTTATTTGGTAGCTTTCGTCGCCACAAGCAACTTAGGCTCCGAAATTCCACCCATAAAATCCAAATTCCGATTGGATTTTTATGTAACTGAAACGGCGAAAAAAAACACAGTTTCTATCCCTTGCAAAAACTCTCATTGATCCACAGTTTAATACACTATTTCCGGATACTATTACCGTCCTTGTTCAAAACCCTATGCGAGAATCCATGGAAAATGCGCGAAAACCAAATCTCGCTAATTAATAAAACAAACCTCGTTTTAAAAAAAATCGAACTTTCTTCGATATCTATCAGTTAGGTCTTTACATTAATGTATAAAAAAAACAGTATAGTATTCAAAGATATTAACAGAAAAATGTAAGCGGGAGAAGAAGTATCTGGAGAGTGCACGCCTTAAATAAGAGCTTATAAGCTCTCATCTGGGCCATAACACTCTATCATATACTCCGCTAGTATGCTTCCTCACATTTAATAACTATAGTAATATTTATATATGCAATTTTTATTCTTATTCGAAAATCTTTATATCTATAATTTAGTAATGAAAATGTAGTTAGTTTTAGGTTGTAATAGGTTATTTGGTAGTAATAGTGGTGTATTCGAAGAGATTTGTATCTATAATTTAGTTATGATAGTTTAATTCGTCTAAGGTTTCAATTGGTTATTCGGTAATGACGGTGGTATATGTTGTGATTTTGTTTTCAAAGGTTGGAGAACCTTGTAAAGGCGTGATCGTTAATACTACGTGTTGTGAAGTTAGTATAAAGTATTATATTATTGTTGGTTTAAGCAAAACCCCCTTTCCCTCATAACTAAACTTTATCACTTTTAGTTAAGTTTCTAATTAATTATAATACGCTTTTACATTTGATTATGAGCCTAAATCATATCATTCATTATGATATTCAGGAAGTCATGTAGTGACCGACGCCATTTAAAGTGTTAGCGCATATGTGTTGTAAAGGTTGCTGCCATTGTCATACGAATACCTACTAGCAGCCCCTTCTTTAGCTTCTTTTTTATAGCTTCCCTTATATTCCTTTATTGCTACCCTTTCTATCCCCTTACTAAGCTGTAATTGTAATAATAGTATAAATAGTAAAAAAAAAATAGTAGTAATAAAAGTGATAATAGTAGCTTAAGTTTATAAATTTTACCTTCTCTTCCCGTATAAGGACCCCGCTTTTACCCACAATACCCGTTGAACGCCAAATTTATATTATTTACAAACTTTAGCGACGTATATAACACCTACTTTTCCAAATGTAATATATATTACTTGTTATTTAAACGAGACCGAGATATCGTAATGGGCATATTGTCTAGAAGCACGTTTCGCTGAAGTACGTCGCGAAACCGTTTTAACGAGTAAGACGCTGAAGCGCCGCATTAAGGTGAATGTTTTTAGCCGGCTCATAGCTATACCTTACGTCTTTTACGTAATTTTCGCCGTCGCTGGCAAGTTATTTGGCGAATACCGTTAGAATGTGGGCGTATCTGTATGCTATTATCGTTACAAGTGGGGTGGTAATAGGTGCGTGCCTGTGTTGGTAGTGTTAATGCCGTTTGCGGACGCTTTTTTACGCGCCCTTTGTCTCTACAATAAGTTATTCCACGTTTTCAATACGTAATTCGGGGTTTAAACTAATTTCTCATTAAATACAAATAGGCGGCCAGCAGAAACCACTATTATTATTATTACGTGAAATGCAGGCTTGCGCCTGTATTACTTAAATAAGTTTAACGAAGTTTTCGCCCATAATTATAAGGAGAGCTATCCGGTTTATCATCCTTTACCTAAAGGTATACAGCCTAAGTTAAGGGGGAAGTCTAATCCTTTTTAAGATGTCAACATCAGTAACGATGGCGACGATGATGACGATGACCAAAAAGGTACCCCTTCCCCCTTCCCTACCCCTTGAACAACGAGTAGCTACCCCGTTTTTATGATTCACCGGCATCAACAGATTCACATACGGATATCTATATAATAAAAATTACATTTTTAAAAATCGTAATGCAAGTAATAAACAGTAAATCCAAAAGTAGAAATTTTATTATTTAAATGATAAATAGCCTATTCAAAGAGTGACATATACGATGTAAGTGAATAATGATGAATTGAAGGTGTGATACATAAAGAAACGTTTTCTATCAGGTTCTGGGTCGCATTACATTTCCAACAACACCAAAGAAAAGAGTCTTTGTAGACAAGAACGTTTTTAATGCGCTATTCGAAGCATCTTTGGTTATTACGTCCATTGGGTTTGACTTCTCGTCGATCCATTTTGTCTCTTAAATTTCGCGGCGTTCTTACGATTCTCGTTAGGCCATAATATCAACTATAAAATGTTTTTTATTTGTAGTAACAGGTTTAAAGACGTATTTGTGAAAGAAAAAATCTTAGTGTAAATTAATAAAGGGAGTAGTTTCATGTTAAAGCTCAAAATAATTATACGAACCGTTATTATTATGGTGATACTGGAGTTAAACCCTTGGACCATTTTATAAATTTTTAAAACGAAAACGTTTCGTATGATTCATTTACATTTGGTTGAATTCTAATTAACGATATTACTGTATAAGTTAAATCCGTTTTTGGGAGTATTTTATTACCGATAACGAATAAAAACTCTATTTCTGAACTTAAATAGATATCATTCGTAAAGAAACTATTGATAAAAACAAATAAATCTGTTATCCGTATATCTAGGGGAATAAAACGTAAACCACGTTTTGAGTTTCGAATTTAGTATTCAAAACGTTTATTTAACGCTCGGTATTCGTTATTATACGATTTTATTTGATATTAAGTAACGATAGATAGCTTGAACACCGCTTCTATTTATATAATCAATGTAACATAAGCTCTACATACACGTTAATATCGAAATTTGTTAGCAAAACTTATACTAATTATATTAATAAAGGAATCTTCATCCAATTACCACTATTATATAAATTTCAAAATTTCGTTTTAAAACGCAATTATGATACCGTTTAAGTTAAGTAAACTATCATCAATTTTCCCTATCTTTAGTTTCACCTTTAATTTGGTATTTTCAAATTTCGTATTTTTCGAGGTGGAGAAGAGCGTATTATATAAAATAAGTATATTATCGATTTGTATTTCGATAACTATAAAACCTGATAATTACGACATGAAAATCAGCAAACAAAAGTCGAAGGTAAAGTCAACCATTTCGAAGCGTTTCTTATTTTGCCTTCAATATGTATTACACCAGTATATACCAACCTTTATAAAACCGTAAAATGGTTCAAGAATACGTAATGGTGTTCCAAAAGGGTGGTATTTACGGAGTTTTATAGGAAGGTAGGCATAAATATATTGTTTAAGGTGTTTCTCTAGTTACGTATTTACTTACTTAATATTACGAATCTTAGGATGTAGGTTATAAAGGATGCGTAAAAAGATAGTAAACGCTAAGATCAAAGGATGATTTACCCGTTATAAAGTAAGAGATTGGGTTATAATATCCTCTTTTCCGGCGTTATCGTACCTTTTTACTATAATGTAACTTTTTATAAGGTTATCCAATCTTTTCTTTCACTTTATAACCGAGTTTCGTAAAGAAGATTTTATAGCCGCCGTAAATTATTATATCGAATATATTCAATTGAATAATGTCTTATTTAATTAAAGTAGTAATTTCTTTTTGGATCATTTATTTGAAAATTTCATCTGAAACTAGAATAATGTTTTCATAACGGAGCTTTATACTTGGCTCGCGATTTGCCGCCTTTTTTTATGTAATAAAACGTATAAAACAAATATTTTAAACCTCTTTATAGTTTTTTAAACCAAATGAATGTCCATATCCACCTTTTTTTTAATTTTGTAAATTTAAGGTATTCGTTTAATTTAGGCTTTGAAGGGTATATAAGGGTTACCACGGGGTATGCAAGGGTTAATAAAGGAGTATTGAAGTCTTCGTAAACATAGGGTATTTATTGTTACTCGGTAAATAACGTTTTAAAAGTTTCCTTATCCACCCTTTCCTTTTTATATTCCTACATTATTATTTCAATAAAGAAATTCATACCATGAGATCAATTATAAAATATATTAAATCCTTAAATACCGCTGATCCTTAAAAAATCAGTTCATTTTTCCTATTTTTTAAGACGAAATCATCGGATTATGATACTAGCTTGAAAATACCTATTTCATATGGGCTGTTATGCATTAATAAAGCCTTCAAAATATTACTTTTGGCATTTCAAAAACATAAAGTTACTATAACTTTCGCTGTCACCTTCGCTTCTTAAATTGTAATTTGTGGTGGTAGTAAATTCGTATAAACCTCACAGTGGATATCAAATATAAGAAGCGTGGTAATAAGTTCATTCGAACTAAATGTATTATTTACCGCGTTTACAACTCTTTGTAAGATAGATTTTTTCGAGTGTTTCCCCTTCAATTTTTCTTAAAAATACCGTATAAGCTCTTTTAAGTAAGTTTTTTGGGGTATTTCACTATTATCGGACAGTGCCTACTATATAACCAGTATAATATAACCCTTCCTAATGTTAATTTACATATACCAGCAGAAAGGCTCGCAAACTAATATCCTTACCTTATACAATTACCACCCTATTAAATTCCCCGTTTATAGATTTTAACCTTTAACGTGTTGAATAAACCACTCTATTCTTTATAATATAAGTACAAAAACTTGAAATATATCCTCTACACCTATGGCCAATATTTTAACCTTACGATATATATAGTTATTGAATACCTACCGAAAGGGCTTTATATCGACTATATACATCCCCACTTTATGGAAAACCCTTTCCCTTATAACGAATGTAGATCGCAATCGTATTGGCATTATCCATGTGGTTGGAAAAGAAGAACCCATCACTAGATATCTCAAATATTAATTTTTACCACGTTATACCTATAATATAAGAAAATGCAGCTTTTACCCATTGAACAAATTGTGATGTATAATCTTTAAAGAAAGAAATGGATTTCAAATTAACTTATCAATAAAATCCTTAAGATACCTTACAATTTAGAGAACTGTAACAATGTTTGGATATAAAAACTGTAACCTTAGCCGGACCGTACTATGCGGCCGTCTTAATCCCCGTTCAACACCTACTTGTATCGAAAATCTAACAGCTCTAAAGGAGTGAAGGGCTAATGAAACACAAATATCTAGATTGAAAACCCGTAGCGATGAGGAGAATATACTCCACAACTCGTTCGGCGAATCACCTTTTTTCCACGTACTGTAAACCCAAAAAGTGTAAAAAAATCATAAAATAAGGTACACCACTAAGCGGGTGGTGTGCGGAAAGAAGTTTTCTGTAGACAGCTAAGTATCCAAAGTGTAGTTAAGGGCTCCGCTAAACGGATGAGACGTCGATAAAGGTAGTGATAGTTCAAAAGTAAATAAATAAATAAATAGAGCCGTAATATGCGAGAGCTTATAATAAAGATATTTTTTGAAGACCTCAAAGCGTAAAAGAAATCAGACTTTGCTTGTATCATAATATAAGTTTGAAGGGCCATGTTAGCACAAGTAGTAACGAGGGACAGAATCATTTGTAAGGGCTATTCTCTGGACACACCGCTTCGCATGCAGTGCGCCGGGCTAACAATAGTCTTCATAGCCAAAAATTTGTCGCCAGGAAAGATTCAAGTGGTGATGAAGCCAAACAGTGATATTGTGGTAGAATAAATAGCATGTGAAGTGATAGTGTTAAGAACGACTGAACTTGAAATTTTTTCTCGGAAGTAGGTACTGTTAGAGTTTACAGGGTAGGCCCCCTAACTTACTTAACTGTATGGTCCGTGCACTCATACCAAGAAGGTTGATGTAAAGTTGAAGATGTTTTTGAGTAAGTTATAATACCATTTACAATTTCCGGTGCCTTAAAGCGTTTTTACCGGTATTTATTTCTACTTATTATCGATTATCATAGGCTGAATTCGCTATTCCTTTAAGTCGAAAGTGGTTTTTGTATTATATGTAATACAATTCGAAGTTTCAAAATGAATATTTATTTAGTAACTAATTAAAATATTATAATACTCCGTTCTTAAAACGTTTGATATAAATTTAACGGTTTAAAAAACTTTATAACGTAGATTACATAAAAATTAGTTGTTAATTAGGGTGTGTAATATTGATAGTAACTTTATAATTGAAGTTAATATCGTTTGGTAAACAAATTTCAGATTAGAAAAGGGGTTATAAATATAACTAATATTCGTGATGAAACTTTATTATAACATTTAAAACTTCTCTTTCCATATTAGAACAGCTCGCTGCACAGAGGAACTGCAAAAGGCATTTTGTAACCGGATGTCCGAACCGTTTGTATAACATACGTATTTTTGTCTGTATTAAGTAAGTGATTTTGATCGTTTGTATTTCGGGGGCAAGTTCAAAGTATTTAAATTTTAATTTAAACGGAATAAATGAGTTATCTAAAACTCATCATAATTAATTTATCATATTATTCATTGATACCAAGTTTCTTTACATGAGTTAACAAACGTAGAAATCATAGTTTTAAGTTTATTTTATAGAATTTAACTGATTTCAAATATATGTTCATTATTATTATCCAGAATAACAACATTTTATCTTTGTCGAATAAAACTTTACGATCTTATTTTATTTGGTCGAGTTATTATATGGGGAATTTAATCTCGAAACCGAATAATTGTTGTTTTCCAGCTGTTGACATTTCCGTCGCGCCGATATCTGGCAAAATGCATTAGAAAAGCATTTTATACCTATTGGATAATATAAATTATAACGTCATATGGGCATTCAATACTTTGTTATTATCATTGAAACCGGATTTATATAGGAATAAAGTATATTATAAGCTTACAAAGACACGTGCATGTGTTTCCTTGTATCGAACCGTAATATAAATTTGTCCTTTTCCGAATCGTCATTATTGAAGGTATATTCGTAAGGGAAAGTACCAAATTATCTTTAATACTTTCGTAATCAGCTATATAAAGTGTAAAGTTTGCTTTCCTCTATTTTTTACGTTATAGATCGATTTCAAATTGTCGTTTAATATGTATTTATTTTTGTATTGAATAATTGATCGATTAAGAACCCGTTGAATTATAAACGAAACACCTTTTTTAGAAACCTATAAGCTTAAGTAAACTTTCACGAGGGTATAGTGGACCTAATTTATGCAAGGAGCCTTATCCCTGATTTTAAAGGCGTTTATGTTAGTCTCTACTTTTTTTACGGTTTCCGAATCTTCCCTTTTGGCCTTTAGCGCCCCTATATCTGTATTTAACATTTAAATTACGGTTTTTATTTTTTGGATACACTTTGGATCATAGATTCAAACGTAGTCAATTATCTTAATAAAGTCCGCTATTATAATTATCAGATTATCGTTTTTAGTGTTTCTAGATACAAATATTAATCCAAATATTATTTGAAGACATACTAAAGTTTCAAATAATATTTTCAAACGAGTATAAAACAATTTCAAATCCTTCTTAGATTGACACAATACTAGATTAAAATCTTGACTATGATGAAAAACTTTAATAACTATTCACATAAAAAGATAATCATCTTCATATTCCAGTCCAAACTTTACTTGGTATTTTGTAAATTTTGTTGATAAAATAATAATAAATTCTTATAACGACTTATCCCCATGATTACAATAGCGTTCAACAAATTTCTACATAAATCCCGTCTGGTTTTCATTATGTAAATGGCAGTTTATTTTCGTATTAAAATACTTATTTAAACGATTGTAATAATTTTTAACTGATTTGCATATGCAAAGTGATGTATTCTTCCCATACTAACTTAATCAATTGAAATACTTGGTAAAAATATAAAATTGCAGGGGTTCGATGTCCAGTTTTTCACAAATATTGAACATCATACAAATATTATTATCAAACATATCGTATGGTTCGCCATTATAATTCTAGCTTTTATCTAACAGTTTAGAGAAGTTTATAAATTTCTTAAAGTCGGTTTTGTTAGTGGTAAATCGATAAGGAGAAAGGTTGCGATATGAATTATTATCGGTAAGTATTGGTTTGTAAATTTCATATAACTTTTTATAGCCTTTTATATTTCCTTTAGAAACTTCGGTCCTAGTTTTTGGGGTGGGTTCAGCCTGTGTCATGGACTCATGCTACCAGTTATTACTTGGCTGTGCATATAACGGGATTCATATGTGCAGCACCCAGCCCGGACGCGGTTCGGGTACGGTCCTCAGACGGCACGTGAAAGGGCACGTAATGGATCGTATACATAAGTCCTACACAAGAAACCTTTACAAATTTATTTATTTTTACTCGGTACCTTAGTTGATAACATTATTTGGCATTTATTTGGCATATATTTATGGGTCGGATTATAATATATCATTAAAATCTTTATCATTATTTCAAGAGATTTATTTCTTATAATGGACGTATATATAACAAATATTCATAATATTGAGTTATACTTTAACGTCATTAAAAAGAATGGACCGTCGGCGAATAACTAGTTTTCTACCTTTATAGATACATCTCATACTCCTTCGAAGCCTACTCAAGCTGATATATCTCGCTTTTAGGACATTATAAGTAATATATCGTCCATATCAAAGTAAATATAAAAGTTTAATTCCCTAATATTTCAATCGACTTCTGCTTTCAATCCGGTCGCTTCGTATCTTTTTACGTCTGATTTTTCTTAGCTGATCGTTAAAATACAGTAATTTAAAACCGATCTAAGAATTATTTGAGCTAGCTTTACCATGTTTGAAAAGCAACCAGAAACGAGACGATTATTTATAATGAGATAAATTTATTTTTTCGTACGTAAAAACGCATTGAACGACTGAATTCATATTGAAATCGCATAAAATACAGATGAGGTAAAGTCACTGTATTTTTTTTACATATAAGCATATTATACGTCTATTATTAAGAAAGTTATTACGGATTATTACGAGGCCGGAGGCCATCAGGGAATATACAATATATACATTTTTTTTATTATATTAAGGTTGTTTTCAACGACTTTTATCACGCAGATAAGGTTTTTATCGAATTGAAAGGATTATCTATAAGTAATGAAAATGTAATGATCACACTAAATACCCGTTAGTAAATAGAAGGTGTCAGGGGGTTTATGTTAGCAGTAAGGTAGCAGAGGTAACAAAGGTGCAATATTAAGAAGATGTTTATTCGTGCTGTAGAATGATCACTAGCCGTTAGGCTATTCAGGTGTGTAGACTGAATACTTAGATTGACAACTGAAGAGCTATGAAGGAAATACTATCCATGTGGTACTGACCGTATCCTTATATCCTATGACCTTCATACCATCTTCAGTACTGGCTTACTGCTGCTCAGTGACGCTCATCGATGCTCACTGAGGCTCACCGGTGCTCACTAAGGCTTAGTGAGTACTTGTGATCTATATAATCCTAACCCTGGAGGATTTGCCTAGTCTGGTGCTGACAAAGAGATGTTCCCCGCCTGATTTGTTGGACTTCAGGCTCTCGGTAGCTCAGCTGCATGCTGGCCTATTTCCTGATCCGTCAATGTGCTTGGGTCATAACAGAAAACTTATAGGTACTGTTTGCTATTAAATTCGAGACGTTATTAGCCTAAGCTGTTGGTTTAAATTGGTTTTTAGCCGTTAAGTATAACTACTTTTTTTCCTGTATTTCTTTACATATCTAGGATACGTTTATTACAATGAACATCAATTTTATTGATTATATCTTCATTCTAGTAAAATACTGCGAGTTTATTAACGAACTGAAGTTTTTGAATTTGAAACGACTTTATAAACAATAATTGTCGGGTTTTTTTTAGAGGTATCGCAATCAATTAAAAATGAAGTTATAACGGAGTTTACGACATTTAAATATTTTAGTCGAAGGGCTTCGGTAATCGAGATCAGTCACTTTAATAAATCTATTTAACTAAAATCCAATACCAAGGACACTGGAAAACTTAGATAACAGCAAGAAAGCGTTAGTTTAGGCAGGCTACGGGGCGTTATTCACCTTGTAACCTTTTGAACCACTTTTAATAGTGTTGTAAACTCTATCCAGCTTTTCCTCTGACTTAAGTTTATACGGTTTAAGTCGAAGAGGTTAATATAGGTTTTCTATTATCGAAGACGAAGGTAACCTCACTTATAAATACAATATTATTTCAAAGTTATTTAAACTTACCGGCTTAGTTATAAAATCGAATTCAAAGATATTAAATTTAATTAAAAAAACAAAAATTCATATTTTCATTTTTATTTTATTTTCAAGAATATTTAGTTCATAAATACTTTGAGTAATTCTCAGTGTAATTATCATTATATTCTAAACGAAGCTTTGGTATAACGATTAATGTTAAAGTAAATTCGGTTATTATATACTCGAAATTTCAGTATAATATAAGGATTACGAGAAAGTATACGTATTATTTATATAGTAAAATTTCGTGTAAGTATTGATATGTAGTTCAATACGATATTAGTATATATTATTCCTGGAATAACATGGAATATAATTTTTGGTATGTTGGAAACACGGTATTAACAAATGATTTTAAATACGAGCGAAAATCGCTTATTGATAAAAGTTGGGGGGGGGCGGGGGTTAATAGTCGATATGATAATATTAGGTTTTAGGTTAAGGGATAATCGGAATATTATAGTAGTTGTTTTTATTGAATTCATGATTCGGACTTAGTAAACGGTAAAATGTATTAGGGATTAGTTGTAATTAGATTTTTTTATAATCATATACTAAATAACGAGGATTTTTAGTCGACCGCGTTGGTAATTTGAAAAATGAGGAAATTTGGTTTCATTTTCCGTCCGAATTGGAGGATTTCTGCGACCTGTTTAATAAGTAAAAGGTATAGATTTTACCTTTATATCGGTGGAAATTCGATTACTATATTTATATCAAACCAAACGAAAACATACTTTTATCGGAAAAATTATAGGGGTAATTATTCTTGATGTTACGAAATTAAATTCTCGAGTTTTAACATTAGGTTATCAAATTGATAAATAAAAGTTAGATATAAGTAAATTACTTATTGGTTATAACGTTAGTATTATCAATTTTGAAACCGAGAGAAAGGTAGCCATTTTATATTGATTACCGGGTTTTGTTTAATATTACCGAGTAAAATTGGTTTTCCTTACCTATGATTGAAAAAAACCTTATTCGTATTGTCCAAATTGATGTGGTTAACGAAACTATATTTTCGGGCGACGTTTTACCGTATCTGAATCGTATTCAAGTAGGAGAAATCAATAGCTTTTCGTATTCGTTTCGGTTTATTCAAATAATTAATTACCCTTTTTGGGTTAGAAAAAACGTCAACGACGTTCTAACGTTATATTGATTATGTAATATCGGATGTACCAAATAATTTTATTACGGCTTACCTAAACGACCATTTTATCTTTTATTCCGGTATCAAATACGATTACATAACGAAGGTTCGAGAAGTTTTAGAGGGCGCCTTCGTAGCGCTAGGTGAAACTTGGATTCAAGAAAATGTAACTTTGTGGTAAAAGAGGTAAAAGATTTTTTTTTATGACGGCGGATGTAGATATCTGGGCCGACCTCGACAAAGTTCGGACCATCCGTAAATGAAAGTTTCCCTTCATTATTCGTAAAGCTCAAAGTTTTTCAAAGTTTGTTAAATTTTATGAAAACCTCATTAATAACTTCTTTGAACTAACTAATTATCTGATCCGACTTACTAAATAAGGTACACAATATATTTCAATAGATCACGAAGAATATACTTCTTTCATCTTAAAGTGAGGCTTCATTTCGACTCCTTTTTTAGCATAAAACTCTAATCCGTTAACGGTAATAAAAACCGATTGTTCAGAGACGGTTTTGTGAGGATTTTTTTGTCAAGAGACGATAACGGTATCCTTGAACTAGTTATTCACTATTCCGTACGGTTATTAAACGCGAAATTTAATTGCATTATTTATAATAAAAAGCTTTTCGCGGTAGTATTTGGCTTCAAGGTGTGGATATCAGAATTACGTAATATTCGTACCCTATCTAATATTTTAACGAATTATAAAGCATTAAAGTATTTTTTACCCTATTCGATCTTGGAACTTCAAGCTCGTTAAACCAAAACTCTTATAATTTTTCATTATTATACACGTTACCGGTCCATAGCTTAAAGAATTTGCCCTGGTATATTGAATCGTAGGTCATATGATGAATCTAAAATTAAATAACGCCTTACGCGAGTTTTCTAACCTGTTTCTATAACTTTGTCGAATATAACAGTAATAAACTTATATATCGTGGAAACGTATATCACGGTAAGGTAGGCGGATGAATCTCGTTGAGACGGAAACTTAGTTTTAGGATCGCAATAAACTACGCTTAAAAAGAGAGTTCAAAAACAACAATATGTCGATGGTTATAGCAATGTAATAGGTCCGGTCCGCGTTAATACCACCGACTTCGATAACGCCGGGCGGTTGCCTTATTTTTAAGCCGGGTATTTTGGCGGAGTTATAGGATTAGAGTATAATAAACGACTTGTTATACGCGATCCGGCTATTAATATTTATTGAAGGCTTTCCCCTATTCCCAGTTAAAGCTAGCTACTTGATACAAATTACGGATTTTAATATCGATTGAAGGGGTATGTTACGTTACCGAGAATATTTATAATTACCGACAAAATAAATACTAACGACGAAGATTTTGTAATAAACCTATTATTCGCTTATTATATGGAATACGGGTAAAAATATCTTATTCCAGGTACTTTAGTGATATTATCATTGAAAGGGAATAGTTGTTAATATCCGACGATTATATCAGATATATATGAAATGCAACTATACAAAACCTCGTTTTACTTTACGATAAAGCCTCATTAACCCATCCTCATTCCAAATCCTTATTAATCCCACAATTTAATCGACTTTATAGTAAACTTACCGGCCACCAATAATAATCCACAGCATTTATTAATTTGTATAAATCGATTTTAAAAATTCTTTGAATAAAAAAAATCATTTATAACTGCTAAAACGTATGCGGAGCGTTTTCGGGATGTTTAGTAGAGATTTTACAAATTTCCTGTACTTATTATTAACGATTGCGATTCGAATTGGGTAGGTGTTTTTGGAACAACCATATAATTTTTAATTGAAGTTAAATAACTTTCATCGATAATATACCACCTTTAAGAGAACTGAAACACCGAATAGGTAAATTAGAAAGTTTTAAAAAATTGCGGATTATAGTCGCCTTTTCACAATTCGATGAAATATTATATGTTTTCATATGTTTATTCGTATCAAATAATCAGAAGTCAATGGTTACTGGATTCAATCTGCATCAGCTAGTTAACGGGTAAGAAATGTCATCTATCACTAAGGTAAACGAAGATGTGAAGTCCATAACCACCTCAGTGGAACGAGCCGTTACGTTTTTGGTATATCTACATAAGGGTACGAAATTGACTTAGTCGACAATAATATATGTTCAATGATAAATGAAAAAAGCTCTTGACTATCGGCGACGCCCAGCGGAACAATATAATGTAAATGATTAAATTTAGCTTAATTTACATAACATTAAGACCAATTGTCGAAATAAAAAGTTCCATTAACTTTATAATCACTATCGTAAAATAAAAGTTTCAATTCCATCGAATATTATGTCAATATCATTAATAAATACCCTATATTTTACGTGTATTTAGTCGAACGTGCGACCATAAACCCTTTTTCTTCGCAAATTTTATCTGACACCCACCTAAATCCGATTCCTATCGTAAATACTACGAAAAATAGAATATACGAAAATTTTAAAATCAAGGATATTTTAACGGAGAGGACAGGAAAAAGTAATATACGCTATATGTTAACTAAAGAAAAAGGGCGGGACTCTTAAATATAGATTTCTGGAAACCCAAAAATATACTATAAATTTAGAAAAAATTGAGGTAAAATGGAGAAATACGAAATTTCATAATAACTTGAAAATCTCAACGTCGACGCCAAATATACGCTACGAAACTCACATTAATTATGTCAGCTTGGTACCAAAACTAATATAATAATAACAAAGAATAGGATTTTATTACTACTATTCTATTATACGACAAGTAAGGCTGTGAATGTTACATCTAGCTTCTTCACATAGTAATCCGACTGCAAAATGGCTTTTACTAAACTTTACCTACAAAATATCTTCATTATCCTTTTACTTCCAAGAACGGTGAGGCTAACGATTCTAGGGCCTCCATTATGCCCGGCCCTAGGCGTCGGGAAACGCCGACTAATAGGGATAGCGCGGGGCGGAGCGAGGCGGGCGTTCCTCCAAACGGGCTACAAAAAACCGCAACGTATCTATTTACGCTTACATCATACGTTCAGCGTTCACGCGGTTATTTTCTCGTTTCTCTATTAGCCCAGTCGATCCGCTCCTATATTAGGTTAACGAATTGAATACGCGCAAAATTAATAAGCTTTTGCAGTTAAATTTTAGACGTCGTTTGCCACGTTTCAAGGGCTATAATTAATATTAGCTATAGAAAACAGGGTTTAAATCGTAATATAACCTTAACCGCTTTAAACGGAGCTACAAATAGGTTTGCGACAGATATTAACTAAGTTCAGAATAAATGAATTACAGGTTAAGGCGCGGTTGTAAAAGGACGTACAGTTACGGCTAATATGACATAGAAATAGGGGCGTACCGGGCGATAACGGAATAGGAAGAATACGCGGCGAGGGTATATAAATTATATAATCGCGACCTATACGGACACGATAATCGGTATGCCTTAGGTACGGACGATATTATGTGGACAGTTGAATTAGTTTACTAATTTCGAAAATATAAAGGCGAAACCGGATTTATTACTCGTAAGGTTCTTATTAAGTTTACGTGCTGGAGACAAAATACAGGTACCGCCTTAAAAGGCGGCAGCAAGCTAATATATTAAAGCGTGTAATTCTGAAAAAGCTGTAAATAAGTAAGTTTTGTAAATGTATTACAAAAGATGTTAATACGTATTCAGGTCTCCTATAAATTCAATTTTTAAACTCACTTTATTATACACTTTTCGCCAAACGAATCACTCTTAAAACAGTAAATACAGGCGTACACCAAAAATAGTTCTAAATCTATAAACTATTTACGCAAAATATATAAATACTTTGGGTTTACATAGGGAAAAACTTCTTTTTATCCTTATTATCGCTTAATATTAACAGGTCTCTTATTACACGTGAGGGTTACAGAAAGTTATTAACAGTAAGTTTATTGGGGTAACAAAAGACGATATTCCTTACAAGGTGGTTGGTTATCGTTACCAGGTAAACCGGTAGCGATGTAACCTATACCAAACACATTAAATTTATCGGTTATAATGCAATGAGAAAATTAGAAATGATGGGTAAAAGGTAGCTTATAGGGAAGAATGATATAAAATCAATGAAAAAACCAATATAGATTATGTTACAGATTGAATAGGGGGTAAACGAAGGTCAACTTATAAGAAAATATAGGAAATTAGTTAGGAGAAAAGTAAATGAAAAACAGAAAGGGGGAAAGTTAAAGGATTTACGGGCGATGTTAAGGGCCGTTTTTATATTTAAATGGTTCTAGATGAACAGGTATATAGCTGATTTATAACGTCATATAACACATTGAAAACTAAACGATAACTTTATACGCTTTATACCCGGTTCGAACCCTATACGGATACGGTTCGTACTTAATTTTCGGTAGACGAAATAGGGATATGAATACAGCTATTTTACTGTTGGTTTATACTATTATACGTCTTATACTCGGATATATCCGTTTTATCAACGTATATTTTTTTCTATTAAAGGGGGGGCATATTATAGACTCAAGTTACCAGCTATTAATTCTATAGGTTACGTGGATGTATACGTAACAGGATACACATATGTAACATCCGGCCCGGGCGCAGTTCAGATACGGTTCGCAAACGGCAGGTGAAAGGGTACGTGATGGACCGTACACATAAATTTTGCATAAAAAACCTCTGTACTTTCCTCTAGTCCTCCTTTGTACCTTAATTATTAATACCATCTGGCACCTACTTGGCATACCTTCATAGGTTGGACCATAACAGTGTAATAGAAAGGGGTGTTTTTTTTGGTTGGAAAGTGGTTCGACATATCGTTTTTTCTTTTAAAAAAATGATTCAAGCGGGTAAACTTTCAATATGAGTATAAGATAACCTTTACGACTTTTCTTCTTCTTTTTTTAGATTTTCTCTTAAACTTTCTCAGATTTTCGCTTGGTGCGGCTAATTTAGTCGAATGTTTTACACTTTACGCACGTAGGGTTAACTCGTGTTATAACTTGTTTCGTATTTCTTTGATAAACTATTTTTTACGCTCCAACGACTAGTATATTTTTATGAAATAAAATTTCAATACATTTTTCTTGTTTCAACTTGGAATTTTATCAAATTAGGCCGTAATGACTAACATTTCCGCGATACAACCGTTTTCACCACCGGGCATATTTATATCTCTATTTCGTAATTATTCCAGTAACAATTTTGAAATTAAGTTAAATATTGTATTACGAGTTTTAACGTTTCATTCGAAGAATCTTTCAGAAACTATCAAATATATCGATTTTTTGAGTGTTTTTCACACAATAAAAAAATAGCGTTTGTTGCGTACGTGTTTACCACCTAAAAGTCCAATTCTTTCACCGGAATTTCAATTATATTATATTATAAGTTTCGATCAATACAATTTAGAATGCTTTTCATAAACTCTGTATATTAGAATAGGACGTTTAAATATTTCTTTACGTTAGCAAAACTTGTTATGGATGATAATATAATTACGGATATTAAGACGTCTTATATTAAGCACTAACTCAAATTTAATGTAATGGGGGAGTTTTATACATGTTTGAAATAGTGATATTAAAGGATTATCTAAATAAAATAGCAGAACAAAAGTGTATAATGTGTAAGTAAAAGATAAACGAAGTGTAAATAAATGTTTTAAATTCAAATTATAGTATTTGTAAGTATTATACTAGGTACGAGGTTATTGAATTCAAATATCGTAAATATAAATTCAAATAAACAGTGTATAAGAAAAATTTAGTTATCGGATATATGAGTGGAGAATTGTATATAAGACTTGAGACGTTATATATAAGCGTTGAGTATTGTTTTAGGCGTTTTGAGGGTTGGTTTAAACGTTGTAAAATTGATTATAATTGCTTTCGAAATAAACTGAAGTGATTTAAGATCTATTATGAACGTTTTCAAAATATACGTAAATAGTTTTGATATTTGTTTGATGTAGTATCCAGATAGGTTTTAACGAAGGGATCGAAAACTTGATAGCTTACGTCACCAATACATAATAGGGTATTCTCTTAAGGGTGTCAGAATACGTCTAAAGCGTTAACCTAGGTGATGGTAGTGTAATATATCTTTTAGTAGTAAAATTTTATCAATATAATTAATAATATTTTATCAAAGTTTCCCTTTTTAAATTTCTCAAAAGTTTTACAATCTTTTCTTTTTTCCCCATAGCTTTTATACATCGTAATGTTAAAATACCGAATAGTATTCATATGTGTGTAGGGCGGAAACATAACGTTTAAACAATGTAGTATCCTAACGATAGAAGAGGATGAAACTGGAACTAAAAGAGAAGCTTAGCGAAGCTGAGAATGTAGTAGCCAGATGCACAGACAGGTGCTAGAGCATATGCCGGTGCGTTCCTCCTTATCTATGTATATATCCCCTAAACAATATATAATAAGTCCCCAAGACCAAAAGAAATTTTAATATCCTTATTACGTAATATACATGACATAGGGCAAAAATTAAGGCTTGAGGAGCAAGTCGTAAAAAGCAAGAAGTGAGATGCGAGATGTAAGACGCGAGACTCACTTTCGGAGACCCTCTTCATATATATTAATTAATTACTTACAATGTTCCAGGTACTCCATAGATTTTCATTTTTCTTCCTTTAAGGTATAGCCTTTTTAATGAACCAAATGTTAAATTTAGTTTGTTTTACAACAACGACGATTAAGGCGCTTATCCACGATTTTCTCGATTTTCTATTTGTCTTTTTTTGGAGTCTCTTGATACCGTACTAGTGTAGGCGGTGGAGGTATACAATCGAAGGGATTATCCTTGGGATTATTATAAGGAGTAAGATATTAAACGTTAATGGTCAAATGGAATCGTAATTTAGTAGGAAAATCAAACGTATATGCCAAATATCCTACACGCTTTATCATGTTATAGGGACACAGTCTAGGCGGCGTTAATTTTCTTTGGCGATATAAAGGTTTGTAGGCCCTTTTTATGCGTATCTATACGTGATTTCTGACGTTAAACTTCATTTAGCGGTGATTGTTATTATAACGACGTTTAGATTCAGCAGTTATAACATCTATGGTAAACTACGTATCCTTACATAAGTATTTCTTTCTAAAGCGGATTTCCGCTTATTTTCGAGGTAAGGAAGGATTAAGGAAATCTATTAAAGCTTGAAACTTAAAGCCGAACACGTACTCGTAAAAACTGGCTTCGATAATACGAGAATATGTATTGTTGATATTTTATTATAGTGTAGTAATACTGTTAGTTTACGTTTGTTTTAGATACTTAGCGATATAGTATTGTAATACGAGTTCGATAACCTGGTTTTTTCTTTTAGTTCATCCATTAGTTCAAGGGCGATAAGCTGTTATTATATAAAATTTGGTACCGAATCATTTTCATAAGTCTTTTTAAAAGGCCAAAAGAAACTTCGTATCTCGGTTAGAAATAATTTCTCTCGGGTGAGAAAAATTTGATAATAATGAGTACCGACATAGAATTTGCGCCTAATAAACTGTTATGCAATTAGTATGTTTAGGTAATAAAAGAGTATATTTTAATGCCTTTTATGTAATTGGTATAATAGCGTCGCACTTTTTGTAACTTGGTTATACCTAAGTGGTGTTAATTAATAATATTAATAGTAATATTATGTGTTATGGTCCGGCCTACAATGGTAAGCCAAGTAGGTGCCAAATAGGGTTTACTATTGAGGTACAGCGGAGGACTAGAGGAGGATATCGCGGCCTATCGTGCAGGATCTATAAGCATGGCCAGTGCCCAACCCGTCACGTGCCCTTACACGTGCTGTGTACAGACCGCGCCCGAACCAGTTATTATATATCCCGTTACGTGTATAGTTATGTAACTTATAAATTTAATGGATAATGACCTGAGTTCATAATATACCCCCCTTTTCATCGAACGCTATAAGGGCCGCGGCGTTTTACTAATTAAACGTGGGATACGGGCTTCTCCCGCTTAATACGCGGGTTAGGAACGAGTCGAGCGCAGGCCGATAACGTGACTTTTAACTCGCTGTATAACGCATCGTTCGATTTAACCCCGGACCGCTAATACCGTATAACGCGCCCTTTTAACGTACCGTATAACGTATTAGCCGGTTTAACCCTAAGCCGCCGGTATCATATAACGCGCTTTTTTAACATATCGTATGACGTATAGACCGGTTTAACTTAAGGACGTCGACAACGTATATTACGCCCTTTCAACGTGTCATATTACGTATTATTCCCATTACCGGTATCGTATTCCTTTTTACCACCGGTACCGTATAACGCGTCCTTTTACCGTACCTTATAATATGTAACTCTTATTAAATCCGATCCGCCCGTGCTTTTAAATCCAAACTTTAACGTAACCCTTAAAACTTTCCCATTTTTTCTTTTATATAGCCGACCTCTTTTTACTATTTTTTACCTTACAGTAACTGTTTATAACAACCCTATCATTACCTTTTATATTTAAACCGTTAACTACATATTAATATTTCGTAACTTTTTAGTACTTTCTTTATCCTTATAACTAATATTTATAATAAATTTAGTTTAGGTTATACTACCGTAGGCGTTTTTAGTGAAGAAAATTAACATTCTCGTAAAGTACATTATCCTATTATATATAAATACCTTATTGTTAATTATTTTTTGTAGACCCCTCGTGTTATAAACAACCTGTTTATCTCTGGTAATAATGAAGATAAAAGCGAATTCCTCCCTTTATAGGCGAAAACCGCGTATATATTATGTATTAGTCCTTTTTTTTAAATTTTCACGTTCCTTTTATTTTTATGTGAGTTTATCATTCGCGAGGTTGTTGTATATATCGGAAGGTTTACAATAAAGCAAGTTTAATAAATTAACCTTATAAAAATTCCAACCGCAAAATAACCCCTTTTTGTAATATACTTAGAAAAATAAATTATTTACGGTTTTACCTAGTTTATACGCCTTAGTACGTTAATTAATTACAGCTACTAAAGACGAAAACTATATTTCATCCCCGACTCGTAAATGATAAAAAAATATCACGGGTTACAGACTTATTTTCGCCCCCGTATTTTCCGAGTTAATTAATTATTTTATTCACCTTCGAAATATTTTTCGAATTTAAGGAATCCCTACTCTTTCAATAGTATAGGTTAGTACCCTTTTCGTTTTACATCATTATCGCCCTTTTTTTATAAGATTAGCCTTCTTTTAAAACTTCCTCGTTACCTTTTATAATTTCGCCTATTTACTGTAATGAAAATCCTTTAGCTAACCGTACATTAACGCTTAATATCTTTACGCCGGCTTTTTTAAATACCCGTCGTATTTTTTTCGTAGGTTTAACTTGAACGGCCAAAATAATATAACTATATAGGTTGTATTTTTATAATTAATATAAGTTGTGGCGTATGAAACATAATAAACGATATTCAGAGCCTAATCATACGAGTCCCGTTTTTACCTGTATACTATTTATTAACATTAATTAGAAAGGAATTAATTAAGTGAACCGAAAACGGTCGAAGTATCGTACTGCGTCGCCCTGATATAAATTAATATGTTATCATCCTTAATAACCCGTTTAAAGGGTCGCTTTTATCGCCCCGTCTTTCGTTAACCGTTATCGTCGGCCTCCCTTAACGCTTGTCCCACTTAACGTTACTTGTTATCCTCAGCGTCGCTTTACGTTTGCTCCGCCTTTTACTAACCCCTTTAGTCGGCGTTTATTAACGCCCGTTATAACTTTTGCTGTCCACTCTTACCAACTTCTTCCAATATCCGAAAACAGTTATATTACGGTATTTAATATTAATATCATCATTATTCGTTGAACCAAGATAACGATAATAATGACGAATAAATAAATTTTTAATAGGTTGTAGTAAAAACCGCTTTACGGTCAGATACTGATCTAAAGAAATCGGGTAATATATTCCCGGTCCTATCTATTGTATCATATTATAATAATAATAAATTATTCCTTTATTTCTATAAGTTTTATATTAGTTTTAAGGTAAGAATAGTTTGTTTCGTATAGGTTATAAAGTATATATTCGATGTTGACATCGAAATACCGTGTTATTATAAATTCGGGTATCCCTTCATTTTTCTTTGAATTTGTTCAAGGCGGTAATATATTAATAGTTTTCTCATAATTCGTATTTCAGTTTATTATAACCTTTTTATTTAACTAATACAATACGAATACCGCCCCGCCTCATTTTTACCGCGAAAATTTCTTAAACTTTAAATTCTTCTTATACGACATTTCCTATATCGTTAATGACGAAAACGAGTCCCGAATGAATATTAGATAAACCTTACGAAAGAAGGGCGTCCGTAACCATCCGTTCGATTAAATTTATATAAAATATAAAGCATTTACCAAAAATATTCAAACCGATATTAAATAAGTTCGAATTATCAACGACTCAGTATTAATTATGAAACCAATTAAACTTTTTATTGGAACGATTGATTTTAATATCATGTAAGTTAAACTAGATTGATTCGTTTACCTTATATTATTTTCCGAATGGATTTAATGATTCGTTACCATTTCCATTTATTATTCAATTGTTGGTAGGCCTTTATCGTTGCAATGTAGTCGATTCGAACCACTGTGGTCGAAGTAACCAGTGCTGCATTGATATTGTTGATTGATGTATGTAAGTTCTAAGTTTGGCAGATCGCTAGCCGGTCTGAACAATAATTTGTATAGCCAAACACTTTGACCTGTACCCCACTTTGAAGTGGGCACCTACTGCATTGCACTTGCAGTGCAGTCCCACAAACTGTAGCCAATGTTGCAGTCAGTGCAATCAATTCTACTGCAAGTAAGTTTGACTTGGCTGTACTGCATTCAGCTGCTATTCCAGCGCTGGCGGCTTTTTATTTTGTGCCTGCATACTAACGTGGCCTACCATGAATTGGTGGCAACTTCTGAAATCCCTCTTCAATCTGAATTCCAACAACAAACCATAACCCTGTCAATTCCGATCAATCTGTACTGAAATTAACTTCAATTACGGCTCTTTGTGGCCCTTTTGTTTTACCCTTCTGAGACTTTCGTTCCTTAAATCTCGTGTACAGATCTTTTGTTACAGACCTGCGTAAATTAAGTACGTTACTACTTGCGTACCTTTTGCTAGTAGTTTAAATTATTGCCATCGTTACTATTGCCCTTGTTACCTTAGCAGTCTTTCAATTTGCTAGGGCAACCCTGTTCCCCTACGTCACGTGTCGAGCGGTCCACGTATCCCTCGATTTGTATAGTTAGCGTATTGCTGTCCACAAACCTTTTCAAAGCGCTATTGGGCGTGGCCTTAGTTATTACATCGGTAGGGTTGTCTTTACCGTTAATTTACCTTAACTTATAGATTTCCCGGGCTTCGTATACCTTCCTTAACTCTATTACGTTTATCATCAGGCGTTCTTTATTAGTTATTCCTAGCTTTGATAGGTATTCGTAAAGGCTTCAGAAATTCGTACAAATTACTATAGGTATCGGTGGTAGTTCCAGTTGTTTAGTAATATTCCTTAATGTGCTGTCGGTTATTATTCCGATGTTAAAGCCTGCTATTATATCATAGATTTTTAAAGTTATTATACTTTGGGTTACGTGCTTACACTTAACAGATATCCAATGTATAAGGTTTCAGATAATCGTAAATTACACTTTCGATCTATCCTTATTAACAAGTATCATTAGAAAGACGATTTGCGATATAAGGTTAGTATTGTTGGCAAATAACCTGTTCGCGAAAATTATTAATTTCGCCTTCGTCAAATCCACAAAGACTATGTTAATTCCCCCTTTTATATAGTCCATTTGCCACTAAATCCGCTTATTTAACTTGTTAAAGTCTTCATCTTACGGGTCTTATACCTGTATTATAATAAAAAGGTCGTACGATACTTCCAGTTAACATAACGTGGCAATGTAGGACGCACGAACCCTCTACTCTAAATACCTTTGTAATCTTATCTCGTCGGTTTTATCGATAATCGTCAGGCTTATGGCTTACCCTTTTTATCGTAGGCTAATGTAAGTGCTGTTTTTAGCCTTAATATCATAAATACGGATTAACGATTAATTAAAGTCAAGTCTTTTACCCTTAATCAACGTTTTAACTAGTTTATATTTTCAAAAGCCTAAATTTTCGATAGCACGCTATTTTGTCGTTACAAACCTAATATCGTCGAGGAAAAGAGTATCGTTAGTTTGTATACCTACGATGCCAAAGTCTTTGCCTTTTATAATTAACAGGTACAGTTTAAAAGTTAAAGTTTTTATACCAAGCCTATTTTTGAAGTACGTTTAGTATATTAGAAACCAGTGAACGCCTGCCTCGGCCAGTTCGTATAGAGGTTTGATATAACGTATTACCGTACCAGCCAGAAACTTGTCCCTTAGTTTTTTTTGGTAACTTTAGTAGTATAATTCGTTAAAGATCGGTAGCCGATTACATATACGTTTATGTAATATCCCAGCCATTAAATGTAAACCGGCTTTTCACGTTGACAGTCAAATTAGTGGTAATAACGATAATCAAAAATTGGTTAATCTTCTAAAATATAGGCGATTAAGGAAAAATCTAGTCTTTATCTTTACTACCGTATCATTAAACGATTAGCCGTAACTTTTCGTACGGCCGGTCCATGGTCTTACCTTCAACCTCATAAACTATTTTCGATTTAAAGATAATAATGTTTTGACTTTTAGATTGCATTAAGTGTACAAATTATACAACCCCTAGTAATAAAAGGCCGTTAATTTCCACTTGGTCACTTTTCTTAAAAGACTTACCCGGTGTATTAATAATGCCTTCGGTACGTAAATTAAGAGCAAGTTCTCCGTTAAACTTCTCCTTTTGAGACACACACATCGTTGTGTATGCTTTTCCGGTCTTGTAATCCCTATCGCCGTCCTCCTCTTTAGTGTGTATCCTCCTCTTGGGTATTCGTCCACGCCGCCGACGTTCTATTAGCTTGTTAACAATCGGTTTGGGAGAGTTATATTGGCTGATTCGCTCGGCTCGTAGGTTATCAACGTCAGGATCTTCATCGAACTTGAGGTACCCGAGGGGTCTTCGGTACGGCTTAACTCAAGATCTTATACGGCTCATCCCATTTGCCTGGCTCGTGCTACGTAAGGACTTCACTCTGAATAGGGAGTGAAAGCACATCTGTTGTTAAAGGTTCATTCCTGGTGTTGAGGGAATTATTGACCTGGCGGCGTGTCAATTCCTTCTTTAATTTCTTCAAGGTTTTTACATATGCCATGGCACGTTTTTGGGTACTCAACGAGGGTAGCGACTCAGCTGTTATGTGTGGGTAAACCCCAAATACCAGCAAAGTTGGTACAAGTCTATTAGGTCCAATAATATCGTTAAAACCTTTTACCGTTATTTGAAACCGTGTCTTTAAGTTGATAACGCTTTTAATTTCTAATATAAGGATATAGTAGGCCTTTTGTAAAAGGGTATATGCCCTCTCTTCTTTGTTAATACCCTAGTGAACTTTAATAGGGACCTCTTTATATTAAATGACTATTAACTTTACATTAGTTTAAAACTCTATCGTAATAAAGTTGGTTCCGGTATTGTAAATTAGTATGTCTGGTAGGCTAAGGTACGTGTTAATTTACAAAGTACGGAGTACCTCCTATATTTCCTTTGTTTTAATGGTTTTAAGGAACTTAGCGTCGTAAAAAGCCATGGCGGAATTTATAACGTGTAGTACTGGCTTGTCGTTTAAGTAAAACACGTTTACTAAAACTTTCGAATTAAAGTTTTAATCTTCCTTTAATATGAATTTAAACCTTAAGGGGGCTTGTGAGTATATTTGGTAATGGTGGCAAAGGCGTTTAACTGCCTCTAGTACTAGAAAATCCATATCTTCGTGGCTAATTGCCTTTAAAACCTTATAAAGCCTATTAATTACCGGGTAGTTAAACCTACGATATAATTAAAGGAATTCCGCTTTCTTTAGGTTTAACACCACTGATTTTAGCCCTTAAAGATAAAATCAAAGGTACCCCTATTTAATGTTAATTGAAAACCTCTTACTGGCTTTAACTTGTATTAGTTCGTTAGTCTAAACGTTAACGTTAACACCGAGGTTTTTTATGTTTTCTAGGTAAAAGAGAAGGGTGGTAGGGGATTCCAAGATGTAAAAAACAATAAGGCTAACAAAAGTCTTCACCGTTGTTGATCCTAGTAAAAATAGTTTTTTTTCTAGGGTCAAAGCCAATCTTGGCCTTGCTAGCATCCGTATGGTCAAGTTCCGTAACAGTATTAGTATCCTTTTGTAAAACTATGTATTGTGAATAGCCTCCTGTTAAGTACTATATTGCACTCGTATTGGGTATAATCCCTTAAAAGACATGTTTCGCGTAATGGTTTCGAATAGTGAAAAAGTGTATAGGGCTAGGGTCTTTATCGTCGTGGTGGCGGTAAAGGTTTTCGCTTGTAAGGCGGTATAAGAAGGCGTGGTTGGTTAGTTATTACGTTGATTCCGAGCTAGTATCGGTACTAGTACTAATATCTTCGTGTCAGCTGATAATCTTCGTTTTATTTTCCTTCTTTTTCATTTTACTTTTTTCAAATTGTGTAATTCGCTCCATGTAATCCTATTCAAGGGCAAAAGAGTATTACGTTTGGTACATCACCTGCTTTATATCACGTTCGAGGATAATGTGACGTGTTAACCAGCAACCCCGTTTACCGTAAATCCAATATTTCTTGACGTTTGAATTAAACTTATTTAGCCGATTTGAAGACCTTGAGGAAAAGAAATACCTCTTTCCATAGGTAGAGGTCCGGACCTTCCGTTAACCGTATTAGTCGAGCCTTCTGTACTGTCTATTAATGTAGTACGAATTAGAAAGGTCTTTTTTTTCGTTATTAAATTCCGGAGCTCTAGGGTATATACTAGTCGAGATAGGGATTCGAGCAGTTACGGTCGTTAATGAGGAACGTAATTAGTCAAAAAAACCTTTCATAAGTGGTATCAAGGTATTACAAAGCGTATTCGAACTCTTTGTAGCTTGTAACTGTTTAACAGACCTGCTAATATAAGGTACCTTCGTCAACTCCTACGTTTCCCATTACCTATTGGTAAAATATCAACCTATTGAACATCTAATTTAAAAGGTTCATCTTACTTTCCAACTATTTCTTATAATATTACATATAGGATCACTTAATAATGTTTTAGTTTGTGTAGTACTGGGTAAAGTTGATATTGTGTTCGAAGTAACTTTTATACTATCGTAAATTTCAAGGAAAGAAAAGTAATTCGTCAGGTACCGGAGGTAGTAATCTTCAACTTGGCCAGTAAGAATATTAGGAAATAGCGAGTGAAAACCTAGCAATTTAACACTTATCTGGCAGAAAATGTTGAAAAATAGGCGTAACTTAACGTTAAAAAGGTTATATAATTTACCGTTATACTTCTCCTTCCTTTTCAAAATCTTAATGAATGTGGTAATCGCCGTATAATATGTATCAACTATTGTAACGCGTTGTGGGGAAGGGTCATATATTGGTCGTAAGAACCTCTTATATTTCTTAGCTAAGGAGAAAACTAGGGTTATTATTAGTGTTAGTTGGCCAGATAGTTACCTTTAGATAATTTTGGAGGAAAGAAGCCAGTTATAGTGCCCACAATAGGCTCGCGTGTAAAGCTGGTTTTTCCTTAATTTGACTGTTAGAATTAAACGTGTTGAGGAGTTTGGGGGAAGTAGGCGTAAGGGTTTTTATCGCAGGGGACTTGGCGATAATTCTCCTAGTGTTAAGGAGTTTGGTGAGGTTTCTACTTAATTAATTGATGTATAGCACCGATATCAATACCTTTGGCCGCGTTGGCAACCCTTGCTTTACGCGCGTGGCCGCCGCTCAGAGTATACTTCGCGTTATTACGTGGAGGTTTTGGATTACCGAAAAAGTCAACGTGTTTCTCGTCGTTGGAGTATAAAGAGGCTTAGATAATCTAAAATTGAAGAAAAGGTCTTTTAGATCGTGTGTGGGGATAATAAGATTCCTTAAAGCCCTTTCCTTTAGGCCATAGGTTTTAAGGGAATTTTTCAAATTAAGCTAAATTAAAAAGGGGTTTTGCCAATTTTGTGGAATTCTTTTCTAATACGTAGATCCCTAGGCATTTAAGTTCTTCCCTTTGTTTAAACTTAACGGTTTTCTGAATCATCTTTTACATGTTAATAGTCCAGTCGTCGAAAAACTTACGGTATTTGCAGAAAGTACGGTTGCTGCGGTTAAGTTTTTCGCCGCCGTTTTGCTTAATAATGTAATAGTTGACGAAGTTAATAAGATGTTTTTCCGTTGAAATTTTATCAATATCTATTCCCTATAAGTTGTCGTCGTAAAACTTGGTAAAAACTAATCCAAAGGCGTTAAATTTATTTATAAATGCTTAACTTGGAGTTATTTTAATGGTTTGGCCTTTAAAGAACATATAGGACATATAGGGCCAGGAAATTGGTGATCTTTAGGCGTAGGGACTTGGTGTTTAGGCGTAAGGTTGTGCGATGTAGCTTTTTTAACGCGACTTGGAGTTTTCGTTCTAAATAACGAACTTAACGATGGAGTTGATGTAGGGAGTGAAAAAAAGTAAAGTAAGGGTAAAGATTTGATATAAAGGGTGAGGTTGGAAGTTGTTACCGGTGATAAAGGGCGAAGGTTATTTGTTATTTGGCGTAAGAAATTAGTCGTTTTTCTTACGATAGTAGTACCCTTAGTAGTATTAACTTAGCAGTTTGCCAACTTGCCGAACTTTGAGACTTCTAACATTTAATCTTAATGTCTTTAAGAAGAATTAATAAAGATTTCTTGGTATTTTTAGTAGCGATACCGCTGCAGCCTAGAAGTTTACTTAACATATTACCGTAAAAACTGACGTAATAGTAGAGGCTTTTTGTAAAAATCTTTCCTCTACCCTAGCCGCCGTTGTTAACATAGAGCGTAACCGGAAAGTATTTTTTTTCTTTTACTTAGCCAATCTGTACTTAACCTAATAAGAATTGATCAGTGTTGGTAGGCCTTTATCATTGCAACATAGTCGATTCGAATTACTGTGGTCGAAGTAACTGGTGCTGCGTTGATATTGTTGATTGATGTGTAAGTTCTAAGTTTGGTAGACCGCTAGCCGGTCTTCACACTAATTTGTATAGCCAAAAGCTTTGGCCTGTGCCCCACTTTGAAGTGGGCACCTACTACACTGCACTTGCAGTGCAGTCCCAAAAACTGCAGCCAACATTGTAGTCAGTGAAATCAACTCTACTGCAAGTAAAGTTGTTTTGGCTGTACTGAATTTAGCTGCTATTCCAACATAAATATATGTTATTGTGGCCTAGGCTAACTCCGTACCGTCGCGTAAATATATTAAAAACCCAATAATTCGCTCCGCCTGATTAATTAACAACTCTATATTTTTATTTACCCTCGGGATAGGGGATATTTTATACCTATTTTGTGAATAGTTTATGTTAAACCTGATAACCGTTAATTTCCAGTCATTTCATATAAATTAATGAATGGTTAAATATAATATCCAATTATATAACGAAAAAAAAACGACGACGATATGTAAATACTTTGAAATTTATTAATTTAAACGTTCTGTACCGTTATTTATTCGTAGGTAATACTTCGTAAATAAAAGTAATTTAATTTTTACCAAAAATATTAATTCGTTTAAGATATGTTTACCTAATTGGAACAGCGGTTACTAATGATAAAAACAGGAAATTTATAAAATTCCCATTATATATTTCGAAAGCGGTCTGTATATATATCGGTAATTATCAACTATATAACCTTGAATTAAATAAACTTAAAAGAACGATTTATTATAACCAATCAATATCGAAAATCATTATCGGGAATTGGTAAGTCGATTATAAGGTTGACGAAAATATATATTTAATACTGATTTAAAGTAGGAAAAGGCTAAAAAAGGCTTCATTGTAAGGTACGATGAAGTTTCGTACTATTATATCACGTATATATTTGATATAGGCGTCTAATATTTACAACTATCCCCTTCTAATCGTAATCCCTTCAAAAAACTCGAAACAAAATGTTTTTACCCGGATAACCTATAATAAACTAATCGTAAGTTTACTATATAATCTTTATCGTAAATAGTTTTTAACTCGATAATTATTATCGATTACGGTAATATGACGAACCACGTAAGTTAGTTTTACAATTAGTAATTTATACTGATTATTTCATTTTGGTTGGAAAGTGTTTAACGCCTTCGTAAACCGTTAATCAAAAAATCTAGTATAATAGGTTATACGTCACTTTTTAATCTTACAATTTCGTCAAGATACCCAGCCCGAAAATAAAGCGACCATTTGACGTTAACGAAGTTAACAGGCTCAACGTTAACCGGACCCGCGACGATGCTATTAATAGCGGCGTATTAAAATTCTCCGACGTTATCCCGAATAACGACCCGGATGCGAGCTAGGTTCGGAACGATTCCATCCCAGAATCCCTCAGCGTTATCCCAAATAACAACCCGAACGCGGGCCGAGCCCAGGACGATCCCGCCAATATCTATTTTTTAAAAGCCTCCTTCTAAAAAGGTTTATTATATAACTTTCCGTAATATATATTTCCACAATATAAAAGTCTATTGTTATTACATTTAGCATAGTCATAAAAATAAGCTAAAAAACTCGCGCGCGGCGGTTTTCAACTTTGAGTTTATTTCGTAATTTACAACTTAATATACTCGAACGAGCGCTTTAAGTTACGGGCCGGTTACGTAGGTAATATTGAAAAATAGAAAAAACTTCGGTTCACTTAATTTAACGTTTCAAAATTAAACGTAGTAGGGAAAAATATTACAATCCTTTATAATTCGTTTAGATTGTAAACGGGGTATGTATATTACGTAATTTAACGACCATGCTTTTAAATAAGATACTACCGCGAAAATATTTTTGTCGTAAATAGTATAATTTTATTTCGCGTCTGTTAATCGTGTAGAATGCAAAGTTACTAACTTTGAAAGATTATTCTTATCCTGTTACGATAAGCATTTTTTCATCGCCGTTTCCGAATAATCTGTTTCTATTATCGTTAGCCGATATAGATCCTAATATAATAAAATCGAGCCTATAATAAAGGTATCTTTCAAGATTTAGAATACATATTCTTCCCGCTTTATCCAAGCCTAACGAATTCCTTATTTTATTAATCGAATAACATAATTGATTAATTCGGATAAATCACTAATAAAATTCTGATGAAAGTTAGTAAAACCTAAAAAACTTCGAACTTTTCGAACAGTACATAGTAACTCCTATTCGCGTATTACCCGGAATTTTTTGGGGTCGGCCCGAATACCTACGTTAACTGTTATAATAAAACACAGGTACTTAACCTCTTTAACCACGAAGTCGTACTTTTTTAAATCTAGGTTTAACTTAATATGATAGAGGCTTTTTAAAACCACGCAAACTTTCGTTATATAGTGTTATTTGGTACTGAAAACAAAACCTTTAAAAAAGTTTGGGTAAGTCATAATAGAATAATCGAATATATTCGCCATTATATAATCAATATATCGTTTAAACGTCACCGGCGTTTCCGATAACACATAAAAAATGATTAATTATTGAAACAAAACTTAACCTTATACAAAACTTTCTTTTTTACTCGAGTATAACCTGAATACCGTAAAAACCCGTTTCAATATTTAACTTCGTAAGTTATGTCGACTTCGATAATATACGTAATGTTTCCTTGATCAATAGTAAGGGAAAACAAATTTTCTCGGTAATTATATTCAATACTCGGCAGTAGACGTAAAACCGTCCTTCCCCCTTTAGCTTAGGAATTAGAAGTATCGGCGCCGTATCCGATAAAAAAACTGCCCGAGTTTAACCCTTATTTATTAATTCTGTAATTAAACGTTTAAACTCGAGAAATTAATCTCGTAATATCGAGTATAATAGTTCCTAAAGTTGTTTTAATAAAGATTTATTTTTGTTTAGTTTAATATAAATGTGGTAGTCGAGTTTTCTCTTATATAGGGGTAAAGTTATAACCTTATCCTTATTGAATGGGTTGCAAAATTTACCAGTTTTAGTGAAAGACGTAACTAATTTTGTTTCTCACTAATAATAGTCGGCGGCGTCGTTTACAAAATCCGCGTTATCTTGTAAAAACTTATGGTAAAAGCTAATTACGATTAATCTTTCGTATGTTATATTATTCGTTACAAAAGGTTTGCTAAACCGATAAAAACCTGTTTTATAGCGCGTTGCATATCCCTCGACTAAAAACGTATCATTTTTGTATCAACAACTAATCCTCCCTAATTATAAAATACTAAACGATTACCACCAACGTTTAAAATTATATATTAATATCGTATTCAAGGTATTCCAAAAATTATATACTGCTTTATTTCGGGAATAATATATACCAATATTGGGTTCGACTATTTATTAATATTTATACAAAACTTAGCTATTTGGGTAATATACGTATTTTTCCGTAACCTTAATATTATAACTAAATTTCAAGAATATAATAACTGAATTTACTTCATCTTGAACTTTTATATTCAAACCTCGCTTATAATATAATAATGATTATAGCGAAAATCAACTTAAATATTTAGAAAGTAGGTATTATTTAAAAGTATAAGGATAAGAAATAAATCCTTATTTACACGTGTTTTAATCAAATTAAAATTCCTTTTATTCAATTTTGCAACTACGTCGTTAACGTTACATAATCTTTAAACGAAATTATATTTAAAAGTGAAGCTTTTTCCGTCGCCGTTCATAGGAAATATTCATTTATTTATTTGACTTAGATCGCGTATATCTGCGTCGGAAATAATTTCGGGCGAAATTCGTAACTATATTAATAGTAATATACCGAACTATAACGTAAGCAACGCTTCGTAGCGAGCTTAATTCGGCGTTATTTCACCGATATCCACGTCGCCTTATGTTTTCGTTCTAAACATGTACTAAACGGGTTTTTTTTTAAAATAATTCGCCGCGATTATTATCACCTTTCAATAAATATACTTAAAAGGTATAAATTCCCATTGTAATTATATTTCCATCCAACCGTTATATTTATACGGTTTTTGCTAATTAACGACAAAAACATTTCTTTAAATTTAAAACCTTCAATTTATCGGCGAGTTTGCGATATTTAGTTAAGTTTATAATATAATCTACTCGGTTTACACTCATCGTAATAAATTTGTTACGGATACGTATAAATACACGAAGACTTAAGTAATTATACTTTGCGGCTAAAGGCAAATTTAATTCGCCCGCTTGAACCAGTAATATCTCGAACCTAATAACTAATAATACACATAGGTTTTTATCGTTTATAATTAATTCTTTCAATTAGATTAAACTTTTATCTACGCGATAATGATCGTTTAAAATAGCTTTAATACAATCGAAAAATTTACCCATATCGTATATACTCTCGTATCCGCCGACTTCGTAGTACTTCGTAACAACTTACTTTAATATCGCCGTATAATAACCCTATACGTAAAGGAACATATACCAACCCTTCCAAATCTATTTTTCCCCCTCTTTTAGTATAAATTCGATCGTTTAGCGCGTATACTCCTACGTAAAATTAGATTTGTCGAATTACGGTTAGTTATATCGTTATCGACTACCTTAAGCGGATAAAAAATTAGCTGGAATTGTTGTTAAATTGACCTTGAATTATTCAATCTCAGCTACAACTTAAACTCAATCAAATATAGGGTCGATAATTAAATTCGATCAACCCGGTTATTATAATTTCTTTACAATAAACAAATATATGGCCTAACGTATTTTACAAACGATAAATATAGGTTTAAGTCGGTTTTAAAGGGGCAGGAGATGTATTTATAAAGGTAGAGAATTAGGTATTCAACGATGACTTATCCTCCCCGATAACGTTAACGTATAACGTAATATTATTAATATTTACCATAGATTCATTTATTATCAATCATATTCTTTCGAGAAAATAAAAAGATAACTTAATAGTATATTATGATTCGACTTATAATAGTAAGCTGAGTAGGTACCAAATAGGGTTTACTATTAAAATATAACGGAAAACTGAAAGAGGCTATCGTGGCCCATTGTACAGAACCTATAGGCATAGCGAATGCCCAGCCCGTCACGTGTCCTTATACGTGCCGTATACGGACCGCGTCTAGTTTGCGCCCGGACTGGGCCTGGACTGGGTACTGCATATCCCGTTATGTGCACAGTCACATAACCTATTTACTCAATGGCTAATGGCCTGAGTCCATAAAATTATGACAAAATCCATACAAATAGTATATATAGGCTCTTTTATTGTTTGGATTAGCTAAATACGTTTAACATGCTTCTTATTTTCGTTATATATATGGCCGTAACAATCGTAATACTAATAATATTACCTTATTAGTTTTCTTTCATACCTAAAGTACAGGCAATTTATAAAAACCATTATACACTTCGAGCTAAAATGATGTCTGTCGTTATGAGAATTATAAAAAAAAACTGGAATAAATTTAGTAGAAATGACGACTCGTTTACGGCCATTTACGTCTCGATTATAAAAAAAGACGGTCTACCAAACGAAAAAGATAACCATCCTTAAAACCATTAGCAATCAACTTATTATTTGGTTCTTTATAAGTTAAATTTATGAAATCATTTGCCAAGTTGTCGTTTTTTTCAATGTAGACTAAAACCTGAGTCGTATATCCTTAGCTAATATAATTTTACGAAATATAAAATAAAATTTATTTTATTTGGAACTATACGAAGATTATCAAAAACTCAATCGAATATATATACCCTTTTTAATAGACGAATCTTTTCGTTCGCTGGCGTTAAGAGTCGTAATGAAGTATTTGGAATTAAATTAAGTTGTTTAAGAAGATAGATAACGTTTAGATTGTATATGTTCAGGAAAATAACAATATTAAGAAGTCTTTTATTTTCCCGGTCCGTAAAGATTATATTTAGCTATTTCCGGCTAATGATATCTATTGTAAACTTATAGTTCGTAAAAATGATAATTAGGTGCGGATTCCTAACTCAAGTTATTCCAAGGCGTTTATACACTTAAACGAAACATATTCCTTTGTACTTCAAAGATTAGTAATTTAACTTTGCCTTGGTAAAGTGTTTGTTTAGGAATATAATAGTCTAAATAAACGGTGACAGGAATTAATTTACTCCGTTTATATATATAATTAGGTTTAAATTAAAAGAATATTATACTAAAGTCTTTTTGTGACACCGATCAACTTGTAAAAGCAATGGTCGAGATGTGTTTATATAATGTAAACGTAATTTTTATATAAGTACTTTGATAACGCAGCGAAATACTTTCTCCCCTAGTAAGTAAGCGTGAGTTTATTAATTTAACTGTAATGTATACGGTTTTCATAATTATTGATTTTGATTCGCCTAGTTTCACAGCTAACATATAATAAGTAAGTCTTTCACTTTTTAATAGCTTAGATAATTAGGTAAAGTATGGTATCATTAGGCGTAAAATGCCAGTAGTTTTTAAATACAGTTATAATGCTTTAAAATTAGTTGTAAACGAAAAATCGCGAAAGGTTTAAGTATGCTTCACGGTTATTCAAAGACCGAAACCGTTTATATAAAATCCGAGTAATTTGATAAAATATGATGTTATATACTATTCTTTCAGAGATAAGGAAATTCCAAGTTCAACGAATAAAGAGAAAATTTACGCTAAGAATTTATAATTGTCTTTGAAGTTATTGGACAAGAAAATAATATTATCGATAAAATCTCGATAAAATAATTCATATAGCTTAAAAGTGCGGTTTATAAATTTCTGTACAAACGTTAGTGAACTTCTAAAACTTATTAATATTACCTTATAACGTTTTCATCCCCAATAGCTTATAAAGATAAACCGAAGTATAAAAAGATCCTCGTAAGGAATCGATAACGTTTATTTAAAGCGATAATAGGTAGAGGTTAGGGATAATGTATTTGTTAAATCGCATAAAGTAAATTATTACATAGCCTTTCTTAGTACTGTAAAGTTTCTTTTAAATTACGAAAACTGGTAATGGAAATAGTAAAATATCAATTATAAATTTCACATGGCCTTGTCAATATAGATCATTAAACTATCGGTTTAAAAAATCTTTGTTTTGCCCAGAGATCGGATAGCGATAACGATTTAATTTTGTATTTTACCAGATTTTGACGACCAGAACCTTTATTATTTAGTCAAAATAAATTCAAGAAGCCTAAAATCATGCCATATACTAGGGAATTTATCGTAAATCTTTACTTATTTGAAATCCTTAAGCTTTTCCACTCTATTAATATAAATTCCGTATTCAACTTTTAATATCAATGTGTGATTTGGAGTTTTAATACTAAAAAAAGTTAGAAAGTCTTTAAAACGAGGTTTATCATATTAATTAGCAATATTTCATTTTGTTCGTACTTTTCCCATATTTTTGCTAAATGCATTTAAATTATCATACCTGGTTTTGAATAAACCTAACGATAACATCCAAAAATAACTTATTAGACTATGAGTTAACGAGAATTTCCGAAAGAGGGCGAGACTATATTTTCTTTGCTGTTTTGGTGATATAAGAGTCTTATCTAAATTCTACTCCTATAGGTGAGGTCTCGAAGCCCAAGTCGTCCATAACGACGAAAGCCACTGTAAAATTTCCAATGGCCTTACGAGTAGGGTAAGTGATTTCAAAGGTTATATTTCCGATTCCTACTACCTACGATAGCGTTTGTATAAAGCTGTTTCAAATAATGTGAAAATAGGCCGTGTTTTTACACTTTATAATAATTCCAAGACTTATGTGTTTGGACATATTAATAGCTATAGCAGTAGAATTGTAAAGCTAAATAATATAAAGCGTAGTTAAATTCACCATTGCATTTAACGCGTATGGATATTACGCGGTAAATATCAATAAACGATTTTTGGGGAGTTTAACATATTTAACTAAGGAAATACACTGTTTACCTAGATAATATTATTTTAGTTACGGCCTGGGTAAAAACTTCATATACTATTTGATTTGTAGCTGCCTTATAAATTAAAAGGGGCGCCTCTAAATTTCTATTTTTAAAGCTAATGATATTTTTAATATAGAAATATTCGTCTTACAAGACTTTAGCCAATTATTGGATAGGAGGGTACCAATATTTAGGCCATTTATCACCCAAGCTTTAGCTATCTTTTTAAAAAGGCTAGGTATTTCGTCTGATTTATAGCTAAAAGTTATAAAAGTTTAACGAGCCCTGGTGGTAAAGCGTACGAAAGTTTTTATAATGCCTAGGATCATTTAATATTTAAGCTGCGAAAATTTCTTCTTAATATAGTTAGAGAAATACCTATTTAGGTAGGATTTGTTGACGAGATCTTCACTTATACCTATTTTTAAATAAAACGTGTAATTTGGTTTAGAAAACGTACCATGTTCATCAACCTGTAGGAAACGATAGCCTTCTATAGCGAAGGCGACTTCATCGTTAACAAGCTTGGCTACAACAACTTTCATATTTTCTGTAAGCAAAATGACGTCCTTATAGTTAGGCTCCGGATAACCCATGTAACGTATCTTTCTCTTTATGGCATGCTAGAATAAGGTCTTTATTGGTAGACAAGGCTTAAAATATTTAAAAAGGGTATTACGAAATTCGCAAAATTGCCTATAATAGGCGTATATCCGACAACTTGGTTACGTTTCACTAACGAGGCTTAAAGCCTCATTTATAAAGCCTACTTTATTCTCTTAAGATGGTGAGGAGGAAAGTTTAAACTCGTTGTAACTTTGGTCGAAATAGTTAGTATTTTTTAATTCCGATTAAATGTTGTTAACTTGTCTATGGTAACGATTACGTTAGCAGAGACTATCTTTATCGCAATAGCAACTATTACGGTCGCCGTAGCAATTATCGTCGCGATGCTTTTCGCGAGGCTTATCCTTAGCCTCGCGAATTTCATATTAACTATCATAAGGCACGCGATCGTACTTGCGAATACGATAGCCACTTTTGCCGGGTTCTTTCTTATACCACTTTTTATCCTTATATGAGCGGGTATTTTCCTATTATGGTTTTCTTAAAAATACCACGAGTTATATTTCTCGCGGCTATCCTTAATAACAGGTTTGTAATAAGGGCATAATCAGTTAATGACCTTTGGTAAAATGCGTCTAAACTTTTCAATTTAATATATATACTTACAAATGTTTTGTATACGGTTTAGAGGGCGAAGTTTTTATTAAATTTTCAGGTTTAGTAAGGATCAACAGTTAATTATAATTCAGTACTAATTTTCGTTACATTGATAGAAAGTACTAATTACTCATACGTATCTTAACTTAGTTTAAATATATTTTTAATTTTCATTTGTTCCTCATAAAGTTTCGCAAAGTCAAGGTTGATTTTTAGAACGTTTTGGTAGCTTAGTGAAAGTTTATCAAAAAGCGTTAAGTTAATGTCAATATAATAGATTTCAACACTAAAAAGGTTAGCTTTAAGTGTTTTTCATAGATTTTTTTTTCTTTACTAAAAGATGGGAAACCTTATAGTAAGGTACCAAATATAGATACAATTTAGCCTTTTAGATAAGTTTAAAAACTTTAAATATTAGTAAAAATAATGTTACGACCTATTGTAAGGATGTTTATATTAAGCGGATGGTGGTGCTTAGGATAATCAACGCTTATTTCCTCTCGCTTTAAGCGGAGAAAAGTGTTAACGAGCGAAAATCAAAAGGCCGGAGTAACCCGACTAATACGAAGACGTAAATTTTAAGGATGAAACGAAAAGCTGTAAGGACGGGGACGAGGACTTTGAAAGAGAGGACTACAAAAGCGAGGATATTTATTTCTATTATACGTAAATAACTTAAAATGACTTTTTGTAATCGTTTAGTAATTTTTCATTTGTTGTCGTAAACCTTTATCAATAGCATCAAGGTATTTATTAAAAGTTTTAATTATTTTTGTCATTCGTTATTATAGGCGCTTAAACCATTTTGGTTCGGGAGATGAATTTATATTACGATTAACCGGTATTTAAAGACTTAACGTAACGATTGGAAAAGGAATACTTGTAAGAGTGGTAATCGTTTCCTTTCGTAGAGGCTAAGAGACAATTAGTAAAGGATTGTTACAATTACGGTATAACATAACTAGTGCCTTAAGGTGATTTAAGGCTGAGGTACGTAACTAGCTCTTGTTGATTGGCGATTAGTTGGCGAAAAGGCGACGAGATTGATAGTGGTTACGGCGAAAACTGTAACGGTAATAGTAAGGATAGCGGCGGCGTTAACGAAATTGATAATAGCTTTGGCAAAGACAGCGGAGACGCCGTAAAGGTAATACGGCGAAGGAAGGTGAAAAAACAATTATAATAGCTAGTGGTAGCGGCGAAAGGTAACGGGTGGTGGTGATGGGCTTAGCTACGAACTAAATAATGGCGGCGACGACAATAAGAACAACGACGACAACAACGAGAGGAAGAGGGGGTTGGTAACGATAAAAAGTGGTTAATGATAGTATTGGTTAGTGAGGACGAGGTTGAGGATTTTAGAGTTAAAAAGCAAGAAAGACAGAAAAAATGGAAGGTTTGGCGGGGCGGAGAGTTGTTGTTTTTTCTCTTACTAGTATAACAGAACTGGTGAAAGGTAGATTTGGTGTTTTTCTAGCTTTTTTGCTTATAGATACTAATTTTTGGTATACATGTAGAGCAGCAACTTAACGTTAAAACAGTGTAGTATTCTAACGATGGAATAGGATGAAACTAGAACTAGAAACGAAGCTTAGAGGAGCTGAGCATGTAGCAGCCAGATTCACAGGCAGATGCCAGGGCACGTGCTGGTGTTTTCCTTCTTTTCCATATATATACCTCCTAAAATAACGTATAACAAATAGTTAAAACTGTTACAGTATCCCACTATAGGTATTTGACTAAGTTTCGTCTCTTTTCTTAGGCTATTTATAGCCAACCAAATTGGTTACTAATTATTGTTGGTTGGATCTTTATGTTAACGTATGAAAAAAACAGTATAGTATTTAAATATAGTAGTAGAAATATGTAAGCATCAAAAGGAGCATCTAGAGAGTACACACCTCAGATGAGAGCTTATAAGCTCTTATCTGAGCCGTAACACTCAACCATGCACTCCGTTAGTATGCTCTTTCACGTTTGCTAACTATAGTAATATCTAAAATTGAAGTTATCAAACTAGTATAAATATTCTGTCCATTCATCTATGTATAGGCGTCAACCAATATAAACTTGGTTTAGGTAACAATTTCGTTTTTTATTACTTTGAAAAACATAATTTGAATCTTTTAAAATGACACAAAATTCATTCATGGGATTTATCTTTCTACGTAAATATACCAAAATTAGTAGATAGTAACAAAGATTCTCCCAAAAAGGTTGAGGAATGTTGGTATCGTTTTTTGAAAAATATTTTCAACAACTATATTGTTTCAACGGATAACGAATCCTATAAGGGTTTTCTCTACTGTTTTTTTTTTTTTTAAAAAAAATAATCCAATTAAATACATTTAACAAAGTTATATTGAAGGGAATAACTTTCAACGTCGAATTTAAGTCTCTCTAAAATTTGAACAAAAATATATAGGTTTACCTCCTTCGTTACCCTTCAAAAGGCGGTTTATTAAGGAAAAAATATTTCAGCTAGTCTTAAACGACTCCTTACGGTTTTTACGTAGGTGGAGAGTCCCTTAATAAAGTTGAAAAAGCAGCTTTTCATCAGAACCTATTACGAAAACATATATAGTTTCTTGTATGAGTAAAATAAAGAGTTTCGAAACTGTATGAAAAGTAGGCGCAATATTTTTTTAAAAAAAAATCCACAGGAAAAGTCGACGTAATAATATAATTTAACGCGGCAAGAAAGGGTATATATTGAGCCTTGTATTAACTTTATGTCAAGAGAAACCCTCCGAGTTCAGTGTCTAGGCACCCGCTAGCGATATTGTCGGTTGTATATGCCGCGATACGTAACATTAAGACGTGATATTCGGTAAAGTTGGGTCCATTGAAACGAACAATCAAACCGTTAATAGCTTATTCGTAAACACAGTATACGAAATTTTGAATTTCCTAGTCGAGTTTCTATACGTTTAAAACCCTGTAAAGAATCTTAATACTAAAACATTAAAGTTGGTGTATAGCTATGTCTTTTTCCACCAAGGGAAAACCAATTACCTAACGCTTTTATTAAGGCCCTTAATGTTTTTACAAAGGTTGGGCTTTTTTTGTAAACGCTTAAGAGATATGTGGTGTTAATTTGACCCTTTTAGCGTTAGCCATAGTGGAAAATATTCAGTGAATTTTTCGGCAATATCAAAAGATTGTATACAAGTCAGGTGGTAATACTAACAAATGTGGGGGCTGCCTATGAATATGTCGAGATAGATTAATTTAACTAATATATACATACAAAAAAGAACAGAGTATTGAATAATATTATATCTATAGATTTAAAATTCAAGTAGTGACCAAATTAGAAATATAAAAACTACCTATAAACAAAACTTACAACTTGTATTACTAATCTACAGATTTGATATACAATACGTAAACCAAATTATAATAATAATTTCTATCATACAAAATATTATTTCATCTGTTATAACCCAAGCACGTTGGCGGGTCAGGAAACAGGCCAGCATGCAGCTGAGCTACTGAGAGCCTGAAATCCAACACATCAGGCGGGGAACATCTCTTTGTCAGCACCAGACTAGGCAACCCTTCAGGGTTAGGGTTATCTAGATCACAAGTGAGCACCGGTGAGCCTCAGTACTGAACATGGTATGAAGGCCATAGGATATAAGGACACGGCCATCACCACATAGATAGTATTTCCTTCATAGCTCTTCAGTTGTCAATCTAAGTATTCAGTCTCAGTATATTCTGAATAGCCTCACGGCTTTTGATCATTACTTGCACGGTTGCGATATTGTTCACTCAGCACCTCTGCTACCTTCTTGATAACATAAACCCTCTGACACCTTCTATATACTCACGGGTATTTAGTATGATCATTACATCATCGTTCATATTAGTATGACATACAATTATTATAATAGTGTAACAATAATCTATAATTATATTATGACCCATAATAAGATGAAAATAATATTTTCATTACTTTTTTTTAGATTATATTTCATCTTATTATCTACAACATCTAAAAAACACCTGGAACTTTTATACAAGATTTTTTTCTGCAAACATTACATAATTAAATTATCCATTATTATTTTTAAGGTCATAGTTAACAACAGAATCAAGAGACATGTAGATAATAGCAACAGGCAAACCGTACAAGGCTTATAAAAATTGTAAACATCTCTTAAACTAACTTCCATTTCGTATGTATAACAAGATCGTCACTCAACATTTTTCAAGTATTTAAACCTACCTTCCTGAAAATACATATATTGTTGATTCATACTCTCCACTGCCGGCCGATGAGGCTCAGATCATGCAGGCCGCGCAAGCAAAGTACACCTTCACCGCCATGCCCACCAGCGCCCATCGCGACATCAGGATTGCCATGTTGACCCAGGGCGTCCTGGCCGCGTTCCTGCAGACCACCGGGCTAAAAAGCACCCACCCTTCCAGGGGCGGAAGTTGCATCAAGCTCGTCTTGGTGGCCCAGTATTGCTTCCTGATCAACGGTGGCGCGGCCAACGTGACAGCCACTGCACAGAGCGAGAGTGCCAAGGCGGTTGGTCGGCCATGATGTACCTGAAGACCGTCTTTGCGTACATGGACGCGGAGGGGCTGCTGGGTGGTGTTGCTGATGCCGATGATGAACTGGCTTCTGCTGTCAGAGCCCTGTAGCTCTCCTAAATGCCAGCTGTCAGAGGGGGGAGAGGGAATGGGGACTTGTGGGTCCTTGCCATGAGACCAAAAAGGGCTGGCCTTACTGTAGAGGTCCCGTCCATTACCACATGACACTTCATCAACAGACCCGGCAAGCAACCAGAGGGAACTCGGAAATATGGGGCTTGACCACAGGCCGCATGATATGGTACTGCATGACGGAGAAGAATCGGCTGGATCCTAGGCCACTATCCAGTGGCAGATCGGTACTTCCACACAGCTGCGTCCTTGACCAATGCCAAAGAGTTGTGGAGAATGAGATTCCAGTGGATCCAGAGAAGCTGAAGCAAAAGCGAGTTGCAGATTTACTTGGCGCACTGGCGCTGTTGGCTCGTGGTCTGATACAAAGAGATGTATGCTCACCACTGGCCTCCTCCTCATTCAATTTCATTCACTGTCCCAGACAGATACAAGGTAGCATAGTTCCAATGCTCAATTCACAGTGTCTTTGCTCGCTCCCAGGGTATCTCAACATTTCTGTGTCCATGAACAAGTAGGTGGCTGGATCGCCGCCTTCCAAGCCCAGAAACCGGCCTTCTCTGCGATTGTCTGTTTTTCCGTTTCCGCGGATCTCCTAGACCTTACTGCCCTGGCTTGCCACCTCACAAAAGGCCTTGAAGAAAACAAACTCCTCCCCAACACCCACAGCCTCCAGAACAACCTCGGCGGTAGCGCCGACAAAGTATACGTAGCCTTCCTTGATGTCTTGCACAGTCGGCCCGACCGAGATTTTGCCGGCGCCAGCAGTGCAGATGATGATGCTGGGCCCATCGAGCGGGTCGAAGGTGACCTTGGCGCCAGACTCCTTCAAGACGGTGCGCACGACACTGAACTCATCGATGGGGGGGTCATAGAGTGTGGCGTGGCTGCCGGAGCTGTAGGCGGAGCGGTTAAGGGTGGCGTAGGCGTAGTCGACGGGAGACATTTTCTGCTCGTCAATGGGAGCATAGTTGTAGGTCAGCATGTTGACGAGGGTGTCAACGTCCTTGAACTTGGGGGTGAAGCCAGCACGGACAACGTTGTCGCTGGCGGCCATGCACTCGACAATGTCACCGGAGATGTAGGCGTGGATGTCGTCTGCGCGAAGGAAAAGGGCCTCGCCGGGAGCCATGGTGACCAGGTTGCAGAGGAAGAGGATGAAGAGGCCGTAGTCTGGGCCGAACTCGCTGTGACAGCGGGTGATGAGGTCGGCGAGGGTCTTGCTGGTGGTAGGGCCGGCGCCGCCGGCGGCAAAGTTGTCTGGGTCTTGGTTGACGTGGTCCAGCAAAGCGGCGGTAGCAGTTTCAAGGGCAGACTGTGGCCTGGACATGATGGTGGCAAATAGTTTTTTGAGGGCAGCCTTGTTCTCTTGCTTTGCAGTGTCCGACTCGTCGCCGTCGTGGGATTGGACGGTGGCGGCAAAGGCGTCGGCAGCTTCGCAGCCGACCAAGTCTCGCAGGGCGTGGACATTCTGTAGGAAGTGGGCGATCTCGGCCGGTGGACGGAAACCGCAGAGACCCTCAAAGTCGGTGAGGGCGATGGCCATCTCGGGCTTGTGGTTGTCATCGGGGTAGTTCTTTGGGTCTTTGGCGTGGAGCTGCTCAGCAAGGGACTTGTTGGGGTGAGCCTGTATGGACAGGGCTTTGGCAATGGACAGGATCTTGAAGAGGAAGGGAAGCTTCTTCCCATATCGGGCGATGGTGGTGTGGGACAGGAGGGCCTCGTTGTCATTGACGATATCGAGGAGGGACCGGCCAGTCCTGAGGTCTCTGGAGGGGTTGGAGGGGTGGGTGCCCATCCAGAGCTGTTTTAGGCCAGCGAGTCAGTCAAATCGGATGGCAAGTGGATTGCCATGTGGTATCCACGGGACAGGAAGAGACCGGCAGTCAGGCGTACCTCTGCGTAGGGCTGGTCATGTTTGATGGTGAGGTCCGGCGACGTTGCAGCAGCGAACTTGGCAGCGGCAGAGTCGGCGCCCTTCTTGCCCCAGTCGTACGAGTTGACTCCGCATTGGAGTCTGATCAGGGGCACCCGCATTGTAGGAGTGTGTGTTGAAGCTTTGCACGGGTGAGGGTGGGAAAGGAACCTTGGAAGGGAGGCTTGGAAGTAGTTGTGTTGCTGAACTGGCGATGATGTGGATCCGGAGCCTGTATCGGATCCGGGATGTGCACAAATTGCAAATCCTCAACCATATAATCAACACATCCCCAATTTCAGTCGTTCAAATATTTCCTATTACATACAACGTTCCAACAACTCAAAGACTTATCACTATATTGTTAGCGATTGAAATTTAGAATTCGAAATAAACCAAACATACAAAAATAGGTATTCTTGTTGGCATATTGACTGGACCAACACATGGGCCAACGCACAGACCAACGTACAGACCAATTGAACGTACTGCAGCATTAACACAATTGCAGTTCAGCTGTTTGCAACTAATGGCGAATTAAATTAACTGGCTAAAGTCACAGTCTGGCTGTCTAGGCTAAACCTAGCTACTTTACTAGCCGTTTCATAATTACAGCCAAGTAAAAGGTAATTATTTGTGGTTAATACTAATTATTAATTGTTTATCTAGTTGTATAAGGGGTAGTTTTCATAACAGTTTAAAAGTATAAATATATAGGCTATTAACTATTAGTGGTTTGACTTAATTTTTTCTTCAATATTATAGATTTGATTTTGCATTGAATTACAATATATTATCCTTGTTGGTAGGCCTTTAGATGTAGCAACGTTGTCGATTCAATTGGTTGAAGTAATAGTGGTATTGCATTGGTTAAGTACTGAGTATTGCATTAGTTAAGTGGTGGATGTATTATTTTAGGTTTGGCAGACCGCTAACCGGTCTACACAGTAATTTATATAGTCATGCTTGGCCCATGGCCTAGTGTAGAGTGAATGTATACTATTATTGACTTGCAGTCAATACAGTAGACCCATAACCAATACACTCAATTTGCAATCAATGTAGTCAACTTTACTATAAGCAAAGTTAACTTACTGTACTGCAATTACTACTATTTTAATACTGGCGGCCTTTTGTTCTATATGCTCGCGTCAATATAATTAAGTAAACTTTTCTTGTTACCGCCTAATTACGTTTTCATTAACTAGTCAAAATCCTATTAATTCCAGTTAATTTACGTACCTAAATTGGCCCATATTACTCTTTTTTCTCTATAGCTTTAAATTTCGATTTCACTAACTCCTATATCCATATTTTTGTCATAAACTTGTACGTACTTATCTATTGCAGTTGTTAGCCATTTTAATACATGTGGATTTTACCATCTGCTACTTGAATTAACTCATGTGTGATAACTAGCCTACTACTATCACTACTGCCACTATTACTACTAACTGTCTAAACTAACGTGGATTAAGCCACTTATTAATTTTATTTAATATATATGAGTTAACTGACTTGCTATAATCCCTAATTTAACCGTATCATTTAAAGAAATCGCTTTTGCCAGCTTCATTCCTTTAATATTCTTTTAATTTTTCAGTATATTTTTATTCATTAATACGTATCTTAGATTTACTATGAAGCATTTTAACGAAGCCCTTGATACGTATGGTTAGCATATTGCTGTTTACGAAACTTTCAGAGGCTTTATTCGGCGACGTTTTTGTTATAATATTAGCAGGATTGTTTTTGCCGTTAATTTATCGGAATTTCTTAATCTTCTTGTTTTTATAAGCTTTACAGAGCATCATTATATCGATTATTAGACGTTTTTCGCTGGTGGTTCCGAGCTTTAAAAGGTATTTGAATAGGTTTTTCGAATCAGTATAAATTATTACCGGGATAGAGGAAATCTTTCATTGTCTAGTGATGATATTGAGAGGTTTTTATAGTACTATACATATATCGAAGCCGGTCATTATACCGTAGATTTTTAAAGTTAATACGTTACATGTGATTTTTTTGCATTTAACAAAAGTTTTGTGAATTATGCTTTCGGTAATATTAAATTGGTTCTTTGGCCCAATTTTATTAACGAGGGTTATCAAGAAGCTAATTTGTAACGATACGTTTGTATTATTTATAAAGAAGTTGTTTGTAAATATTATTAACTTGGCTTTTAACAGGTTAATTGAGACTATATTAATCCCTAGGTTTAGGTTTCGTATTTACCATTCCAACTTTTTATTGAGTCGGTTAAAGTTTTGATTTATTCTATTTTACGCCTATATTATAATCAATAAGCCGTAAAAAGCTTTCGATTGGTGTAGGGTGATTATATAATTGTTATAGGCACGTTATTTTAATTACTATGAAACCTTGGTTATATTAGTTTTGTCAATTGTGGCTAAGTTATAGTCCTAGTCTTTTTGGAAAAAATTAAGGTTAGTATTAAAATTAAGTATACGGATCGATGATTTGTTGAAGTTAATCCAGTTGCCTTTCGCTAGAGTTATAACTGGCTTGTAATTCCAGAATTTTCAATCCTTAACCGCCTATTATTTCAATATCATAAATTTAGTTGTTTCAAGGAAGAAGGTATCGTTAATTTATATACCTACCAAGCCGAAGTTTTTCTTTTGCGTTATTACTAAATACGGTTCGTATATTAAAAACTTTATATATAACCGTAAACTTAAAATGTGATAAATAGATTAGGAATTAATAGACTTCTGTTTAAACTAATTCGTATAATAGCTTAATATATAGTATTACCTTTTCTAGGGGGTATTTTTTACTTGGTTCTTATGGTAATTTTAGTAATATCATTCATTTTCAATTGGTTGTTATTTACTTGTATGCTAGCGTTAAATCGCTGTAATTAAAGCTACATTCTCGTTGAGTTTCAACCGGCGAATTTACTGCCAAAACAATCATTAAACGTTGGTCAATCTTCCAAATCGTTAACGATTACGTAAAGATCCAGTTTTAACTTTTATTACCGTATCACTAAGCAATTAAACGTAACTTTTCGTATAATCATCCCATGGTTTTACCTTTAACCTCATATATAATCCTTAACCTAAAGATTCTAATATTCAGTTCGTAAATATTAAAGTCGGCTTTAGATACGAATTGTATAACTTTTCAAGTGAAAAGTCCATTAATTTCGACCTTATTACTTTTCAAAAAGACTTACTGAAGGTTTTAATAATACATTATGCCTGGAATTTTACAGCCAAGTTTTAATCGTCTTTTTTAAATTTATCTGAGTAGTATTGTAAATACAACTCGGTGTGTATTCATCGTTCTTAATTTTTCTCCTCTTTAATAGTTATCTACGCTAACATTGTTTTATTAGTTTATCGATAACAGGTAGAGGAGGATCGTGTTGACTTATTCGTTTGGTTTGAAGGTTTTTATTACCATTATTAGTCTCCTTGATATAGGGTTTGATTTGGGTGGTACTAAACGTTATAGAGCCGTTAGTAATTTTAATAATTATATTAAGGTTAGTAATATTTTAGATTTTGTATAGTCTATCCTATTTGTCTGGCTTCCACTATATAAGGACTTTACTCCATAATGGTAACGTAAGTACGTCAATTTTCGTAAAACAGTTTCTAGTATTAAGTGTATTATTGATTTAATGTTATAACAATTCCTTTCGCAGTTTTTTTTAGTGTTCTACCGTAGGTTACAGCTTCTTTTTAGATTCTTATTAATAACGGATATTTATTCGTTAGACGTGAATAAGTTTTAAAGAATAGTAGTGTTAGTACTAGGCTTTCAGAGTCCACAGTGTTATTCAGGCCTTTTACCGCTATTTCAAAGTGTGCATCTTTATTCGTAAAGCTTTTAATATTTAGCGTAAGGATATTATACGTTTTTAGGAGTAGCATATATACCTTTCGGGCCTTTTCAATACTTTAATGGGTTTAAATAAGCACTTGTTTGTATTGAATTCACATTATCTTAATGTTTGTTTCAAACTCCGCCGTTATAAAATTAGTAACAGTATCGTAAATAACAATGTTAGGTGGGCCTAAGTACGTCTTAATCCATAATATACTTAACGTTTCTTATATATCCTTTGCCTATGGGGACTTTAAAAACTTGGCTTTATAGAAAGAAGTTATGGAGTTAATAATATGAAAAACAGGTTTGTTATCCAGGTATAGCACGTTAATAAAAAATTAGTAGTTAAAGTCCTTATCATCCTTTGGTGTAAATTTGAATCTTCAGGGAATTTAGGTACATATTTGATACTAACGGTAAAGTTTTTTAATGGCTTTTAGAGTAAATTATTCTAGATTTTTATGCCTAGCGGATTTTAGGACTTTGTGTAGCCTATTAATGGCTATATAGGTAAACCTTTAATGTAGTTCATGTATTTTTAACTTTTCTAGGTTTAATACCATTGTCTTTTAGTCCTAAAGATACAATTATAAATGCCCCTATTTAAAATCAAAAAGAAACTTTTGGCTGTTTTCAACCAGTTTATTAACGTTAATATCAATATTGTTACCGAGGGTTTTTATACTCTTGAAACAAAAGAGAAAAGGGGTAAGTGATTCAAGTATATGAAATGTAATCGAATTAATAATAGTTTAAATAACCGTAATCTTCAAAGACAATAATTGTTCGCCTACGTCGAAACCAACTTTATTTTCATTAATATTTCACTGGTTGATTTCCTCAATAATAATGCTTTCCCTTCGCAATTACATATACTGCGAATGACGTTTTGTCAAGTAACTCATTACACTTTTATTTGGAATAATAACTCAAAACGCGTGGTCCTCGTAACAATCGTAAAGGTTAAAGGCATCTAAGAGGACAAGGGTTTAATTAGGGTAAAGGTAGAGTTTTTTATTACTTGAACGGTATAGAAAGATATAATGAACTAGTTACTAGGTTATTTTAGGAGTAGTATTATGATGTTAGTTAATTTGCTTAGGAATATCGTTACCGTTAGTATATATAATTTTCTTTTTCCTTCGTTGTTTATAATATGGTTTGTGTAAGTTTGTTTAGTAGCAGTAGTGTAATTTGTTTTTTTTTTAATGATTTACCCTCACCAGAAAGTGCCTACTACATAGCTAGTATAATTTGACCCTCGTTAATGTGAAAATACATACATATACCGATGGGAAGGCTCGGAACCTGAAGTCTTCACCTTTTGCAACTACCACCCTATTCAGTTACCCATTTCTAGGTTATACCCTTCAACTTTATTGAACAGACCACCATATTCCTTCTATCACACGTATAGAAAATTAAAGACGTATTCTCTATATCTTTGGCCAATTTCTGAACTATTGCGATATATATACTGTTGAATGCCTGCCGAAAGGGCCTTATATTAATTATATAGGTCCCCGATTACTAAAGAAATCGTACCAATGAAACCCTCTCCGCCAACCAATGTGGATCGCATTCGTAAAGGTTTTGTCTACGTGGTTACGTCAAAAGAGTACACCCACCACTAGGTGTATTAAATGTTAGTTTCTAACCTTATATCTGTAAAACAAAAAAAATAGCATTTGTCTATAAAACAAAATATTTAGGAAAACCCTTAACAAGAAACCATACTTTAAGCTATCTTTTTAATTAAGGCCTTAAGGTAACTCCACCATTTAAAGACCTGTAATATTATATGATCGTAAAATTTGCAGCCTTAGCTAGACCATGTTATGCGGTAATTTCAGTCTCCGTTCGACGCCTACTCGCATTGAGGATCTGACGGCGGTCCTAAAAGAGTAAAAGACCTATAAAACATATATATCTTGGCTGAAAGCCCGTAACGGTGGGGAAGATATACTTCGCAACTCGGTAAAGGACGTATTTTACAACTCGGTAGAAAAATCACGATCCGAGCTACTTTTTTGCCACGTACCGTAAACCTAAGAAGTATAAAAAATCGCAAAGAGGGTATAATAATAATCGGATGGTATACCGTAAAATTTCTTTTGTAGATAGCTAAAGAAAGGCATCCAAAGTATAGTCGAAGGCCTTACTAAGCGAGCAGGGCGCCGATATAGATGGCAACAGCTTAAACATAAATGAATAAATAAAGCCATCAAATGCGAGCTCTTATAATAAATGTCTTTCTTTAAGACCTCGAAAAGTAAAGGTAATTAAACTTAAATTACAGTTGTAATGTAAGTTTAAGTCTAAACGCTCCACTAAGCGAGTGAGGCGCCGGTATAGGTAGCAATGGCTTAAAATAAATAAATAAATAAAGCTGTCAAGTAGAAGCGCTTATAATAAAGGTCTAGACCCTAAAGCGCAAAAGGAATTAAACTTTCATTGAAGTGAAAGTCCAAGTCTAAAGGGTTACGTTGGCACAAGTAGTGAGGGACGGAATCGTTGATTGTGAGGGCTGTTCTCTGGATGCACCGTTGTGCGAGCGGTGCGCCAGGCCGACGACGATCTTTATGGTCAAAAAGGGGTCGCCGGAAAAGATTCAAGTGGTGATAGAGCCGATTAGTAATATTTTGGTAGAACAAGGTGCATATAAAGTGGTGGTGTTGAGAACAGCTAGACCTGAAAATTTTTCTCAGAAGTGTGTACTGTTAGGGTTTACAGTGAAGGCCCCCTACCCTCCTTAACAAGGTGGTCCGTGCACTAATGCCAAGAAAGTTGATGTAAGGTCGAAGATAACACGAATCTATTTACCCTTTTTTCTCTTAAGGGCCGCCGGACAACCGTCGTATACTAAGAGAAAAGGCTCGTAACAATTGTAATATTATGAAAGAACCACGTACACCCTAGGAGCGTGATTACTGGCTAAAGCCAAGTAATTAGGGAAAAGTATCGGCCGGACGTACCATGTATTTATATACCATTTTAGGCATCTATAGCTATAAAATTAAAACTGGTGTTTTTTATTTGCTTTCTAAGCTCCTTTGCTCATACTAAAAAGGTGAAAAGACTTAGGGGGTTTAAGAAAGGGAATAATCTAAATCGTTAAGCCTGTGTATACCTTTTAACCGTATATTAATAGGTAGGCGTCGATAAACGCGATCCTATCCTAAGTCACGATCCCCTTTTCAATTACTTTCTGAATTTCGATTAGTATATTCTAAAAGTATATATAAATAATAATAAAAACTCCCTCATTTTTTTGTATATACCACCTCTAATACAACGTAGTGGAGGTACCTTCGAAAAATTGTAATAAAACTAGTATAATTTCTTTAAAAAAAAGTTTTTTTTTAACTTCTATATGCGCACAATGCATAACAAACCACGTATAGGTCATATTTCCCGATTTCATAACAATTTAATCTAATTATACACTTTGAAAAAAATTTATCGTAAGGGAAACTTTTCGATATTTCGTTTAGGTTCTTTAGAAACCTTAATAAGGACCCGTTAGTTCCCTTTCACTATCACCTTTTAAGGTATAATACATTAATTAAGGTGGTATCTCGAATAGTTTCAGACGGTATTTTAATATCCCTTCGTAGACGTAAAGGAGTCTCGCGACGTTAAAAAAACCGAAGTCTTATCCCGGCCTGCCACTATAGCTTATAAAATAATTAGGTTCGGTGTAATAAAGATAAAGCGAGTAAAGCCTCTATCCGCCGTAACCGTCGAAAAAGTAGAAGCCGTTGTATAAACGTCAGGTAAAATCATAATAATAGTGCTTCGGAGAGCTTTTTGTGTTTATTAGATTAAAGTGAAAGGAGTGACGAAAAGATACGTATATCTATTCGCAGGTGAAGGTATAATTCCTATTATCCGCATCACTAAGCCTCTATCAACAAAGTAATCGGTGTTGTACATTATGATACGTAGTGCCAACGCTCGGTTTTTAATAAATACGGGACCGTTGAAACGTATAACGAAGGTATTAATAACCTATTTGTATGCTTTATAAACAAACTTATGGATTTTAAAGTCACGTCTCTACGTATTAAACGCCTTGTATAAAAACTTGGCGTCAAAACGTTAAAAACAGTGCATAGTAATATATTTCTTCGCTAAGAGCGGTCCAGTTACCTGGCGTTTGTACTGGAACCTTTGGGTATTTTGAAAAATTCTGGCTTCCTTTGGAGGCGTACTAAAGGTATACGTAGTCGATTTAGTTCCTCTAACAGTGACTATAAAGGGAGCTATTGGGGGAAAAAAATACTACGATGTTAACATATTGTATATGAGTCTTGTGAAGGCGCTAACAAATGTGGGGTCCACCCATAAATGTGTCGGGAAGGATGATTCACTGGGTAATTATAAGATTTACGACAACAATAATTTTGGAAGAAGACAAAAAGATGCCATTATATGTTTTTAACAATATCCTAGACTATAAGGAATTCGACAGTTTTGAAAACGATGAATAATCCTTACATATATAAGCTTTCATAAATAACAATAAAAAATTTAATAACTTCAAATTATATGATAAGATATCTGGCATCAACGTTGGTAAAGACATGACAACAACCTAATAACTAATCAAAAAGTCTATCTTTATAAGACAAACCGAAAAGATTTTTATTACAATGAAGACGTTTCTCAACTAATCGTTATTGAGTTCAGGTATAATAACAATGTCTTTTAAGGAATTATAACTGAAATAGAAGTATTCAAATACTCGACTAGAGTTCATTTTCAATATTTTAATTTTCGATAAGGGAAATTAGTAACGGACTTCAACCGTAATACAATCAGAGCAGGTAAAGTTATTTTTGAACCGGGAATAGAAACCTTATCGATCAGGACAACAATTATTACTATTGTTATTGAACTAATTCCGGTTTATGTTCTAAACACATTTATACTATTTCTTTTATTCCTGGAGGATATGAAAGATCTAAGTAGTATAATCGATGTTATTACTAACAAATTGATTCGAGACAAATAATGTTTTTTTATCCTCCGCACATCTTAAAATAATTTTTTACGGCTAGAGGTTTTCCTACAGGTTCAGAGACAATCGAAAGTGTTAATAATACCGAAACTAGGTAACCGGGACCTATCACAACCATGTTCATAGAAGTCTATGGCTCTAATTCTGGTGTATTCCAAAGGGTTAGAGCGTATCGTAGCACGCAGGATATCCTGGACGTTTATTATCCGGGATCTGATCAACAACTAATACGGTGGAAAGACGTCCAGCCGATCTGTTTCGAACTTTATAGCGTTCCTTACCTACAATATCGATCCATTCATAGAAGGTGGCAAATTCGTTTAAATCTTTTCCCATAATATATGAAGAGCTTTAAACACCCTTTTATATAATCACTTTATACAAAAAATACAAAGTTGAAATTTTTACTAGAATTTACTTACCTTAGTTAAATTTTTTTTATGAAAAATTGTAATAAATATTTAATGTCAAATCACGATTACATGGTTCACGAATGGTTTTTACGATACCCTTTAATGTTCCCCTTCTTTTCTGTTCATATACATAATTTATATGTTGAAATTCGCTAAATTTTTCTTTAACTGTTTCTTTATATAACCCGACGATGTATTATTCTTTAAGGTTTCTAATTTCTTAAACCCTAATATCGCGTGACTTGAAAACGATTGACGGAAGGCCAACAGCTAACCAACTAATAATAAACTTGTTTTTAACCCCGAAGAACTAACGTTTTACATATTACTAATGGCTGTAGTCTAATTAACCTTACAAAACAAAGTAACCTATTCGCTCTTTTTACCGAAAAGCCGGTTTTTCGGGCTATGAACCCATCCACAAACACCAAAATCTCCGGCGTATAACAATGAACGGTTTAATTTAAGGGATCCTTATTAAAACGATTATACGTTAACCAACATGTAACAAAGGCCTTAAAAGCTACGCGACATTACAAAGAAAATTTCCTTATGAAATACGGGCTTCCATTGCACTCTTTTTAAACAATTATTGTTACTGTAATTATATTTATACTTATTCATTATGTTGAAAGTTGGTATACCGGCCGTAGGAAAAAGGGCTTTAAGAAATAAGTTACAATTCCATTGGTTGCTGCGATGAAGGTGGTCGCCCTATTTTACAAGATTTCGCCTAATATAGACGCCTTTAAAAACGTCGATTTACCCTCCAAAAACGGCTTTGAAGTAACAACGTTTACGATTAACTTTTCGTTTAAATATTATTAACTTAAAATACACACTTATTCAACGTATTATAACGTTGTTTGTTACTCCGTCGCCGGAAGCTAAGTATTATAATTTCACAATTTCAATACTAGGTAAAAACAGGTTTAACCATTTTATACACATATTTAGGCGATTTGTATGGCTTTATACGATAACGAAGACGCCTTCATCTTTAAACTTACATCAACTTTCTTGGTATGGGTGCATGGACCACTTTGTTAAGAAAGGTAAGATGCATATACTGTACACCCTAATAGTATCAACTTTTGAGGAAAAATTCAAGTCTAGTCGTTCTCAATACTATTATTTTACATGCACCTTATTCTACCACAACATTACTAATCGGATATATAACCACTTAAATATTTTCCAATAACCCCTTTTTTTGGCTATGAAGATCGTCGTTGTCCCGGCGCACCGCTTACGCAGCAGTGTATCTAGAAAACAGCACTTGTAAATAACGATTCCATCCCTCGTTGCTTATACCAACGTAGCCCTACAAACTTGTATTACTATTCCACCAAAGTCTGGTTCCTTCTACGTTTGAAACTATTTAAAAAAACCTTTCTTATAAACGCTTGCATATAACGGCTTCATTTATTTATTTATACATACTTCATTCATTTATTTATTCATATATTTATGTATTTATTTATTTATGTTTTTATATATTTATATATTTTCATATTTACGTATTTATGTATTTATGTATTTATGTATTTATTTATGTATTCATGTATATATTTATTTATAGGTTTTTTTCTTTCCTTTTTTCTTTAGTTGTCAAGTTTTTATTTTTGTATTTAATTCTTCATTTTTTTCTTTATTCATTTATTTATTCAATTCGGTCTTTATTCCATTCCTTTTTCATTTTATTCTTTATTTATATATTCATTTTTTATCTATTTTTCTATTTCCTCATTTTTTCATTTTTTTCATTTATTTATTTATTTATTTATTTATTTATTTATTTATTTATTTATTTATTTATTTATTTATT